>CAKNXH010001271.1:63514-86979 GCA_932178445.1 Andricus quercusramuli | reverse complement strand
ATATATATATATATATATAGTTATTTTTACCTGTGATACACGAAAGGTCTTGCTTCACAGCCAATCTTTGTCGATGGATGTTTCCGGAGAGAAATTTCTATAAAATCAAGAAAATGCAACATTTCAATATAAGTTTATTCTTGCGTCACACAAAACCTACTTTTATTTTATTATTGGACACAGAAAAAAATTGTAATAGAGAATTTACTTACGTTTTGTATTTGGGTTCAGTTCACTTTATGTAATGCTGTTACCCCAGAGGAGTCTGAAAGGCACAAATTGAACTCTCACACTGTCGCTTTCGGCGTAATCAACCGAACGAGTCCGATCATGGGTTCGGCCTCTAAACTCCCCTTCCCCCACCCCCGGGTCCTGGCCCGCTCCCTTAGCCTATACAGAAATGGCACCGCTTTCAAAAAACGTCTGGGTCATTTTGACCCCCGTGGGGTAACTGAGGGTTAAAAACAAAAAGAAGCTTCCTATCAAAAAGCCATTTATAAACATTTGTAGATGTGTTTTAGGTGCACAATGTTTGTTCACCAATTTGTTTTCGTAGCTAGTGTCGACTTTCCAAAAATATTTGTTGTATTTTCAATGCAATTTTACACGAATTGAACCAAAACTACGCGTCCGATCAAAAAGTTATCATTAAACAATTTCTAGATCTTTTCTGGGAGCACACCTTTTGTTTGTTCATCTTCTTTCCTTGCAGGGCTCATGAAAAGCAACGTTTTTTTTACTTTCTTTAATATCGTGCGTTGTTTGGCTTAAAATTTTGATTTTTGATTGATTTCTTGAATTTTGTAAATGCTATCACTCTGATACTTCTCTTTTTAGAAAAGAAAAACCATGAAGATAAATTGTATCGCTTTCCGAGCACTACGAATAGTCGGACATTAAATTTTTCAAATATTGAAAAAATTTTCTCAAAAACGTTGAAAATGCTCTAACAGATCTGATTAACGCGCGCTTTTTTTGAAATTTATTAACGGTCTGAATAATTGTGGTGTACGTAAGTAATACTGTATAGTTCTTTTTGATTAGTTCATTGGAAGATGCTGGACATTCAGTTACTTCTTCTGTGGTCAGTTCTTCAACCACGCCGCTATTCATGTTTATTTTCGCCCGTTTCGGCACCGTAAAACCAGGCTTAAATCACAGATAAAACTTAGGGTAAATAGTCTGTCAGCTGTTTAGGTATGACACTCATCATTCATCGCTGTTGTGGTAACAGTTGTAAAATTATCTTTTAAAAACCGCACTTTACTCTCACAACAATAAATGATGGCCGGGTTGCAATATAATGGGATATAATATTTTGCGGCTAATTGTGGGAAGACCTATCGTTATCTCAACGTGTCGCGTCGCTCAAACGAAAATCAAGATGGCCAGGGGCCTTCCTACTTTCCAGCGAAATATATTATGTCCCCTGCTTATTGCAGTCAGGCGCCAAATATTCATAACACAAATACTAGTACACAATAAGGTTAGATTTCACTCGAGATATATATGCCAAGACCTGACCGGCGACGCGAGCGTACCAGACGACTGGAGGTTCATGTCTGACCCGCGTGGGGCGCTATATCACTGGTTCAGTCTATCATTTGGCGTCACTGGTAGAATCAGTAGCGCTACTTCAGTTGAATCACTTACTGGTTCATCCAGTTAAAGTGGAAAAATTACAGGTTCACCAGTGATAAGTCAAAATACTGATTCAACCTGTGACAATTTCACTGGTTATATTTAAGATAATATCAACTCGAGGCGCTGACGTGGAAATGCATAATTGCATCATCAGCATGAAGTCACTGGAAAGACATTTTCTGTTTATTCTGCCAAAAAAATTAAGCCAGTACAGTTTCAGACATTTCCAATTTCCAAACTTTGTGTTTGTATTACAATTCGTATTATGCATTGGTATTGAAATATACGTGTCGTTTTTCCAAAAATTTAATTCCTTCATTGTTGACGTTATTTTTCACGATTAGAACAAAAATTACGCATCCTCTAAAAAATAATTCATCACAAAATTTTTAGCTCTTTTTCGATTTATCTTTTTTCGTATCTTGCATAGTTTGACCGCAACATGGAATTTTGGATTTTTCATTTTGTTTGTGCGTTCAAGATTTGAATTTTCGATTTTCATGAAAATTCAAAAAGTTGTTGTAATAATCTTGCAGGGCGTTCAAAATGCAACGTTTTTCTTCTTCTAACATTTTTTCATATCGTGCTTTGGCTTAAAATGTTCATTTTCGTTTGTGCTTTGCAATTTCGTGAATGCAATAACTCCAGTATTTTTTTTATAAAAAAAAGTGATGAGGATAAATTGTTTTTCTTTTTAAGTACCACGGTGGCCTTTAAAAAAGTTAAATGCTATTCTCAGGTACCCAAAGTTATGAATAGGTGATTTTTTTGAATGCTTCTGATGAACCATTTTTGATGAAATTAAAATATTTCCCTGAACGGATTTTTTTTCCTGGGAAAACTTATTTGAAATACTAAAAATCAGTAAAATACTGTTTTCAAGTTAATGAGACCATATGATTACGTTCATGTAGAGGAGTTATATGTAAATTAGAATTACTAACGAGAATTTAATCAATAAATAAACAAAAGAAACGATTTTTTCAAATCTAAATCAATATATTTATGAATATTTCATCAAAAAATTTGTATACATAATTTTCAAGTTTCAATATTGATTTCTTATAAAAACTATAGTAAGTATAATATAGATAATATTTCAATGTTATTGTAGAATACATCATGGGTAATGTACCATGCACAATAATATATAATAGCTATATAATAATTGTATTATAATTAAACATGCCTACTGCTATATTCACGTACACCTTTAAGTAAATGTTCTGCGTAGTTAGAATTTGACTTTTTCCCTTTACATTTTTTCCATATTTTTTTACGTCTGCAGGAGAAGATTCTACGGCTTGTTCCGAGTAAAATCCTAAGCCTCCATTATTTTGTTTACAAAAATCTTCGATGTGAAAAAAGACTGCGTGAACTTTCGAGTTACTGTAATGCCTAAATCTATATATTTCTCTGAATATCATTATCATTTCAAGATATCCTGGTTTCAACTCAATTGAAAAACAGGAATCGATTACATTTTTAACTGCTTTAAAACATTTCACATATTTCATACAAACAAAATTACTCACGGATGAGCAAATTTCGCGAAGTACATCAACTTTATTTAACAACGTTTTACTTGAACTCCCAGCAAATCCTGCACTTCCATACAGCACTTCTCTACTACATCAAGTACACGGATACGAACTACTATGGGACATGAGACCAACCAATATGTTTAATAGTTTCAAGTCCGCTGAAATCGCTCCTTCGAAATCCTTAAGATGTAGCAAGTCCCATAAAAGAGGTAAATTATGATGGTTTTCTTCTAAACATTCAGTTGAACCTATCGAAAATAATTTATTAACGGCAGAATCCTTGAATTTTGTTGAAACTACTACTCCTTCACTGTATTTTTGCCGCTTATTTTGATTTGGGTATATTAACCAGTTGAATGGTAGGCTCGAAATCGACGTTATGTGCCAAAACTGGCAGATGCAAATAATTCCGTGTTAATCATGAAAGTTCATTTCCTGGTGGTCTTTTACTGAAATGCAAAAATCACGTGACTTCAATGAAAGACAAAAAAACTACCAAGTACTGACTTTCATTCAAATCACGTGACTTTTGAACTTCAGTTTACCATAGTGGATCCGCCATTTTGAATTTCTCAATTTCGACCTTGGATTCGTCATCAGCGACCAAAATACATAGGGCATACCAATTTTTATCCAAATCCATTGAGTTTTGTGGCAGTTATTCCAAGTGCGCATATTGTATGTTATGCAACACCAGTTTTGTCACGGATTTTTTCTGCGCATATATGCGCCACTACCAGTTGACTGATTAATTCGCAATCTAACGACTGGATGGACAAAGATATTTTCAAAAAAGTTCCACCAATATCTGCACCAATTTTAATATGTGCTTGATTATTTTATTCCACGGATTTCTCTATAGTCATCAATTAATTGTTGAATGTTTTTACAAAATACAAAATGTTCTTCTTTGTTCACTAATTGTTCTGATGTTTTACCTATCAATTGGCATTTTGTAATATTAAAAGGAGAATTAAGAGAATGATTAAAATTTCGGAGTTTCGTTTCCAAATTTGGCTCAAGCAATGCGAAGTGATCGAACGACTCCTAAAGTAGTATTTGATGATAATAATCCAAAATTTGTACTAAGTCTTGATAAAATTTCAGCAGAAATCACTAGTCCATCTTCTTTTTTATTTTTAGAAGGATTGACTATCATTTCTTTACGATGAACTCTTGACAACGAAATCAAATCATTGTTTTTATCTGTCTGATTTTCCAATTTTGCCGTTATAACCTGACTGACAAATTGTTCTTTCTGTTTTTGATATATTAAAATTAAAGTTTAGTACAACTGTTTTTTAGTACACTCGTGTCATTTACCTTGTCCAATCACCAATAAACATTCTACACACCTATAGTTCGCAGTTATCTTTTTTGTCTTAGCATTTTTTTATTAATTTCAGTAGAGGATTCTTTTGAAAAATTAATTGCCCTTTGATCTCTAACTATGGTAGACAACTCACACACACATGGTTTTTTAGAAGAAGCTCGTCGAGTATTGATTGCTAATTCAAATTTTGAATAATCAGACGTACTAATAGTATACGCATCAGGAGATTGTCGTTTACTTAAATCTTTTTCCTACAATATCCAAACATTGCTTTCGGCAACCGCTCATCGTTTATATCATGCGTCACATATTTACTTATTAAATTTCTCAAAGTATCTGTTATTTAATAAAGAACATTTTTCCTTGTTTTACATGACAAACGCAATTGTAAACGGCATTCACTGTGTGAGAACTGCTTTCTATCACCTAAATTTATTGGTTTCATTTTTTAACTATTAATTATACCAAGGCCAAGCAAGGGCATAAATGCAGTCTTGACAATAACGAGCAGTATGCAAAGCTGTACGCGACGTGAATAAGTATAATAGTATGCACGTTTAATTATAATACAATTATTATATAGCTATTATATATTATTGTACATTGTCTGATACACATTATGTATTCTATAATAACATTGAAATATGATGTATATTATACTGGCTATAGTTTTTATGAGAAGTTAGTATTGAAATATTTAAATTTCATCAAAAAATGGTTCCCCAGAAGCATTCAAAACAATCTCTTATGCATAACTTTGGGGCACCTGAAAATAGCATTTAACTTTAAAGGCCACAGTGGTACTACTAATGACCGTACATAGAATTTTTATATCTGGAAAAAAGTGGTCTCCAAAATTCAAAAAATGCACTTATTTTTTTAATTTTCATCCAAAATGGCTTGCTAACGAACTTGACCTTCATTTTAGGACACTTCAAGAGTATACCAAAGCCCAAGTCGAATACGTTTATTCGTTCCTAAGTTATCGTGTTAAGAAACTAAAAATCTGCACACACCCACCCACACACACCCACCCACCCACACACACGCACACACACACACACACACACACAGAGAGAGAGAGAGATAGGCGGACTGACAGACAGACACATTCGTAAAAAAACGCGTTTTTCGGATTCAGGTTTTTTCACAACGTGGAAATTCGACAAGAACGGTCGGGGGAGGGGTCAAATTTCACACAAATCTCGGATGAGAATGTAAAAAAGTCATGGATTTTATTATTTGTCAAAAAATTTTGCTTCAGCTGGAATCTTTTATACAGGTTATCCACGAAAAGGCCTACCGAAAATTATGCAACCCGTCTTACACACCAATGCTATTGTTATGGCTGTGCACAGCGGGTTACATACTTTTTGGTAAGCCCTGGCGTGGACACCCTGTATAATTAAAACTGCAAGTTATATATAAAAGCCTCAAGATTATCAAATAAAATACATGAAAATAAGTTGCAAATCAAGCTGTCCAGTCAGTTTTGTCCAAAAACAGTGCTTTTTGTCGCACTGTGAAACCCGTCGAGATGATACATACTTGCGAATAAACGAGCTGCGTGGCCGATACTAAAGCTTCATTTTTTAATGACGATTCATTTTAAATAATTATTTTGATAATGAGCATATTCATACTGAAGAAGTAAACTACCTTTTCGAACAACTTTCGCGCTGGAAGTTTTATGTTGCCCAAAATTCGCTCGACTCTGCATGAGCTTAAAGATATAAATGCGATTCACGCGCAATTTCTCAGGGAACAATTTATAAAATTTGTTTAAACAAACATGTTCGTATTTTATTCACTGCAACAGTCGTAGTGCATCATACATAATATTTTCTGTAAACTCCATCAAACAATTTATGTAGTGGCCTTCTCGAGCCGGCAAGGACCCTCTTGCCGAATGCGAAATTCCGAAAAGTATGTGAAAGTATGCTATGTACTTTTATGCACTAATTGAAAAACATAGTGATGAAAATTGCCATAAATATAATTTTCAAGGTCCAAAACTGGAAAAATCACGTTTTAAAGAAGAAAAATGTTATATTCAAAAAATTTGTTTAAAACTCGTATACTGATGTAACTGACGTATAATGATGAGCTGATAAAACTTGAGAAAATTACGATTTTTTTTTCAAGGTTATACACTGTCGGTACCGATGAAAAGTATATTTGAAGTATACTGAAGGGACTGTCAGGCATTTTAGTGTAAGTTCATGTCACTTAAGAGCTATTTTGTTAGTTTTTGTCTTTTGACGCTTTGGATGGAACGCATTCTGTATATATCACACTTTACCGAATGATCAAATCGATAATTGTTCATTATAATTATGAACAATTCTCGTACTTCGAACGAATATTTGGGTATGTTTAACAAAGAAGTACAGTTAAATTTTTTCTTATATAATAAAATTATTAGAATTATTTTACTTTTATCTATATACTATTCACACGCGCGCAAGAAATATAAATTTATTTATATTATAGATATATTATTATATTCATCAATATAATTCAGGATAACGGCCAAGGATGAGAGAAGAGTACAGACAATCTTCATATTTTCCAGTAGAACACAAACTGATTAATGTATCAATTAGAAATTAACAATGTAGCTCATGAATATATATTTACATTTGCTAAGAGTCAAATTCAACGAAAAAAATTTGAATACAGATTTCTTGAGAACTGGCGTCATAGAATGAGGAGATTGTGATACATTTGAGGAGATTTAATGGAAAATAAATAGAAAAATATATAAAAAGATTTGAAGGTTGGGGTAGATAGCATTAAAGAATGTAATATCTAGGAGCTTGATTCTCCTTGATTCTCCTTGGAAAAACGAAAATTTTCATTTTGAACCCAAATTTTCAGTGATTGATTCAAGAGACTGAAAAAAATATGTTCTTATTTTTACAATTGTACGCCACACGAGAACCAGGAGTTCTTTCAAGTTAAAAAATATTTTAGTGATTTATTGTTTTATCTTTTTTATTTTCAAAAAATAGGGTTTTGGTATTTTATATGGTTATTTTTGTGCATTCGATAATGCGCACTCATATGTTACGAAAGATAAAAAGAACATTTTTTCAATTATCAGAGAAAAACTGTTCGTATATATAGACATATCTTAGGGTAACTAAAATAAAATAATGATGAAGAATGCAATTTTCACTTTATTTTGCAGTACCTGAATAAGCACATTCGCTTCGAGGTAATGAATTATTGAAACAAACATTCAATATACACTCAGAGAAATTTCCTTTTGAGACAAAAGGATGTTTCTTGACGTAATTGGAATTTCCTCTCAAATTGAAGGTTAAGGGGATTTTCATTCGTCTCAACAGGAATCCCTCTGCTGCAAAAATTATCTTTATGCGGCTAACTTCACCTAATCTCGTAGCCAAATTATTCTATTTTTGTATAAAATATATTCGCGTGGTTCAAAACAAAACAGGCAAGAGGACAATGCTTTTGTTTCAAGAATATTTTTTTCTGAGTGTAATAAAGGTTGAACATGTTATAGAAAATGTCGCATTTCTTACAAACCTCAATCGAGCGCGGAACGCCAGGCAATTGATGAGAATGTATTCATGAAAGCCAAAGGAGCTTCAATAAAAGCAAGATGGACGTTTCAATAAGTCTAAGCTACATTATCATATTCGGTACTCTAGAATACAGAATGAATCAATAAGTTTTTTAATTTTTCAAATGATGTCACTTTAAGCAATTCTGTGTTCGAAAAATTAAAACAGCAATTATTTTTTGATTGGTGCGTTTGAAATGCAATTTTCTTAATGTAAATGAGCTTAGGATTACGCATTGTAAACTAAAAAGTTCGATGATTGAAAAAGTTAACAAGTGAACTAAACACAAAAAAGTTGAAATCAAACTTATTTTGAATATCGCAATATCCAGTGATATGAAATGTGTGCTACATGAAGCAATTTGATTGATTTTTTTAAAACCATTTGTGAAATGCAAACAAATCTAATTGTGAATGTAACAAGTTATCTTTGAACTTTAATTGTTAAAGGTCTATCTATAAACGCAAGTTGAACATAAAGATCGAACGCAAAGCGCCAGATCTGACTGACGCGCGCCTCTTTTGAAATTAATTAACGGTGCGAAGAATTGTGGTTCACACACGTGATACTGTATAATTCTTTGTGATTTGTCCTTGGGAGGTTATTGGACATTCTGCAATTTCTTCTGGGGTCAATTCTTCAACCGCGCCGCTGTACACGTTTATTTTTGCCCGTCTTCCCAGCCCTGAAACAAATGTAAATATTGCACGAATCATTGTGTTCTTACTTGATGATTTTTTCAATATCGCACAGACGTCGCCCTCGGACGTTAATAATACAATTTGTTCATCCATGGGCATGGGATCGAGGACACGAGTTCTTGTTCTCAACCAAATTGGTTTATCGGAAGGAAAAACGTATCTTCGAAGTTCGAGTATTCGGTTCGGATTGTTGTGCGGAATAAGTCGAATAAATGCAAGATCTTCAAATCGATATCCAAATACTCTTGAAAAAGTTTTCCTGAGAGTAGGAGACTCGGCAGCTGGTGGAGACCCGGCAGAAGAATAAGGCAGGACAAGAGAATTCGTCATGGAAACAGAAAGAGACTTGTCTGCAGAATGTCTGCCAGGAGAATAAGAGTGAGAAGGTCCACAGCGATGAAAATCAGGATTAGGACCACCATTAGGCAAACGCTCGGACTGTGAATTTAATACTGAAACAAGAAATACAGGATTAAACTTTTGTTTTAATTACACATTTGTATGTTGGTACAATAATTTTTAAAAAATTTGTAAGAAGGGACAGTAAGAAGAAATTTAATGTAAAAACCCATTATTTAAATATTTATTCTTCGTAAGTCTTAAACTTTCTTAAGAGAAAATAATGATTTTTTATTAAACATGGCCGATAATATTATTTTTATCTTTAAAATCTTAGAAAACTTTGTTTTTTCTGAGACCTGATTTTTGGCGCGACAACTATTTAAGAAATTTTCTGTATTTTCTTGATGCTTTTCAAAATTCTTGAAAAGCTTAGAAATTTTTATCTAATCTTCAAAAATCTTCATCCATGCACAATTGAAAAAAGTTTCCCAAAATTTCCTAGCGTCCTTTTCGACATATTTTGATGTCTTCAAAACTTAAAATCAATTTAAGAGAAAGTAAACGCTAAGTCATTAAAAATTTCCCCATATATCTTTTTGTAGTTATCGAACATATTTTTTAAATTATATCCAATATTAAAAAATGATGCACATGGGTAAAAAAATTAATTTGTATTGCTGGTGGCGATGAATAACGAAACGTGGAAAATAGCTTAACATTTTGGTTAGGAAAGGCGTCTCTTTGCCTAAGCTTTTAATATGTCAAGAAATTACTTAATGGGGACGCAAACAATTTTTTTCTGTAATAAAAAATAATTTTTGTTTCATAAAATTCAGTAAAATCTTCATTTAGTACGTTACGTTCAAGAAATATCAGTCACGATTATAGGGACGTTTCAAAAGCATAGTTGCTCGAGTAAGCGTGACCAGTCACGAAGACTGGGACGACTCTGTCAAAATGTTATTTCCATAAATAATACTTTCATTAATTTCAAAAAGACATGAAATGAAATCTGAGAACTGACTTTTTACTGTGAGTAGTAATCATAAGAAGAGAAGAATAGAAAGAAAAAATTAATATTTTCAGATATAAACGAAGGAGTGAGCATTATTTAATTTTTTTTAATGTGCTAATTTTCCATCGGGAGAGATGTTCAACGAATGAATAGGTTCATCGCCGAAACCAATTCTTTTCTATTTCCTCAACGATTGCCACTTGTGTTGTGTTACATGCAGGCGAACATACTTTCCATTTTTTCAATTCCTCTTAATGCGAGCATTAGACACACCTCTCATGATTATTTTTAATTCCATACTTACATGCTGTATTCTCGATTAATATAATTCTTTCTAATCCCTCCACAAAATGTGTGCGCTAACATGGTTTCTATTCCTCCGTGTGCAGCATAAGTTTTCAAATTTCAATTTTTTTTCAGGATTATTTTTAATTCCATACTGACATGCTTCATTTTCGATTATTTTAATTCCTTCTAATCTGTCCACAAAATATCTGCTCTTGCATAGTTTCTATTCGTTTTTGTGAAATATACATTTTGAAATTTCACTTTTTTTGTCCACCATAACGGTGGGGTGATTTTGATAATAATATTTTACATTGTCTTAACTTTTCATCCTGTATCCATACCGTTTTCTGCTTACCAGTTTTTCTTTATATTTGGCCTTGAATTTATGGTGTAGGTTAAATTGTTGCAAGTTGGCCACTAAACATCTCCTCTCCTCTCCTAAACCCTAAAAACGATTTCATATGTTTAGCAGTCAAGTTGGAAAAATCTGACCTAAACCAAAAATTCAAAGTCAAACAAAAAAATAGTAAGCACAAAATTTTAAAAATTTGGGTTTCGACTATACTGGACCACTATTACTACCAAGAAAATGCATTTATTTCAATCCACAGTTGCGCCTGAAATGTTAAATTATTCTATTCCTTGCTATTTTTTCTTTGGCATTTGCCCACTTTTTCATTCCTTCCGATACGTTTCCGTTAAATTTTTTTGAGTGGACTAAAAAGACTAGTTTTCGAGTGTTCAAAGTGACATTATTCTCTTTCTTTCCGCATTCTTTCTTTTGCATTCCTCCATTTGGAATTCCTCTCAATACAATTCCATTACATTTCGATGAAGGAAAATTCACGTATTAATGGGAACTCAGATTCTGAATTTTTTTGAATTCTTCTCTTCTTCCCGGGTTATCATTTCTCAGTGAAGTTAATATTTATTGAGTAGTTTTTCATTAGATAACACTAATCTATACTGCATAATATGAAAATGAATGTGTAATAGACATATATTTCTTGATAGTTTTAATATTTGCACAACGTAAACAGAAAATAACCTCCAAATTCACATGGTTTTTTTAGACACTGCAATTTATCGAATCTCGTCATTTTGTTTATAATTTATGTTGCAAAAAAGTCAATTATACAAGTTATCAGTGTGTAAATTTGTCTGTACCGTATAATTATGTTGTACATAACTATTTTACAGAACAAAGTTAGCTTATATGATTTTATAAAACTCAATATTATTTTTCAAACTTTATTTAAAAAAGGAAGGCAATTCAAGTCTACTATAGTGTATGTATACATTCTGCCTAGCATATTTATTCCAGAATGTTTTCAACTGCGAACAAAACTAAACATTTCAAAAGAAAATTCACGTTTTTATGATTAATTATTATAATGTCCATCAGACGTATCAGAACTATCAGAAGATTCGATTTTGAAGTTATGTTTCGACGGATTTCAAACATTTGTGAAATGTGAACAAATTTAATTGTAAATGTGAAAAGTTATTCTGGAGTATTAATTTCAAAAGGTCTATGCATAAACGCGTGGTAAGCATAAAGTCTGAGCGCAAAACGCCAGATTTTACTGACGCATGCGTTTTTTATGATTTATTATCGGCGTGAAAAATTGTGGCATACATACGTAATACTTTATAATTCTTTTTGATTAGTCCTTGGGCGGATACTGGACATTCCGCGATTTCTTCTGGGTTCATTTCTTCAACCGCGCCGCTGTACACGTTTATTTTTGCTCGTTTTCCCAGCCCTGAAACAAATGTGAATATTGCACGAAGAATTGTATGCCTGCTTGTTGATTTTTCCAATATCGCACAGGCGTCGCCCTCGGACGTTGATAACACAATATGTTCTCCGGTTGACATGGGATTGGGAAAGTGATTTCTTGTTCTCAATCGAATTGGTTTATCAGGGGGAAAAACGTATCTTCGGAGTTCGAATATCCGATTCGCATTATTGTGGGGAATAAGTCGAATAAGTGCAAGATCTTCAAATCTATATCCAAGTACGGTTCTAAAAGTTTGCCTGAGAGTAGGCGACCTGGACCTGTCACGAAGAGGTGGTTCGGCAGGTGGTGGAGACCCAGCAGAATAATTAGGTTTGGCAAGAGGAAGAGTCGTGTCTGGACAATGTCTGCCAAGAGGCGAAGAAGAAGAAGAAGGTCCATAGCGATGAACACCAGGATTAGAGCCACCATCACGCAAACGTTCAGATTGTGAACTTAATTCTGAAACAAGGAATACAGGATTAGATTTTGTTTTAAGCATCTATATAATTGTATGGTGGTTCATCACGAGTTGTAAATCAGGTTGTAATTGAGGGGCCCAATTCCATAAACTTTTCTTGATCTGTTTTCATTTATGAGGATGGACCCTGCTCTACCGATAACCTGCTTACCCATATGTATACGCCTATCTCTATTTTGAGGCCCATGTTCTTCATGTTTGTATTAAGTTTACTCAACATTCTTTGCAAGTTCCCTTCACTGTTTCAAGATCTACACCTTCTTCGTCGAAGAGGGCAGTTCTTAGATACTTATCCATAACTATGATAAATAGCCATGAGGACATAACGCATCCTTGTTTCACGCCTTGCATAATATCGAATCAGTAACTTAGTTTCCGATTTACCCTTACACTACCTTTATTGCCTCTGTATATTGATTTTATTGCTTGTTGGAGCCATCCATTGAATCCGTGCTCTTTAAGGGCAGACTTTAAGGCTAAACTGATACCTCTGTAATAACTGCAGTTGTTTTTATCCCCTTTTTTTCGTATATTGGTACGATAATGGCTTTTCTCCAATCGTCTGGGAGTCCTCCCATCTCGATAAATAAATTTTTCAATTCGCACAACCTGTGTGGTGTGTACTCGCCACCGTATTTAAGAATTTCTGCGCTAATTCTGTGTACACCAGCAGCCTTACAGTTTCTTCAGTTCCTAATTATATCTCTAACCTCAGTGACACAGACCTCTTCAACTGGGTTTTTTAATGCATATATTAAAAATAATGTTTTCTAATGTTCTATGTCACAGTTCTCTGGTCCTATATCTTTGCCTCCTAATAATTGTATAAAAGAGCCTTCTAAGGCGCCTTCTATCTCGTCTATACCATGCAGCATTTCATCTTTGCTGTTTCTCATGCTGACCAATTCTGTAATTTTCCTTTCCTTTATTTGATTATATAGTAGTTTTACGGTTCCCAGACTTTTTTCCTACCTACCACATACTACAATCGCAGTTTTAACAAAGTATCCCGTAATAAAGCCCACGCGCCCTCTATATCTTTGTTACTTTCAAGCGGCTCCCATTATCTATGCGTTCGTTTATCTTATTCTGAAAATCTATTCGCACTTCCGGTTTCAGTTAAGTTTCAACCTTGATTCGCGTTTGTTTCGTTTGTTTGGTTCTCTTTCTTCTTCATCCACCTCCATTATTTGTTTAATTTTTATTAACCGTGATAAGGATTATTAATATTCATTATTATAAATACTGTGATTATTATGATTATTAATTAGTGTATTTTCTATAATTTATCACAAACAGCTGTTATTGGTATATAGGCAACGAAAATACTAGGGTCTGTGGGCGGGGCAGCAATTTATACACTGCACCCGGGCGCCGGATGTCTAGAAATGGCCCTGTACTGATATACATTGATGCGCCGATAAAATTTGAAGAAATAACGGTTTCTTAGGAAGTGTATTTTTGTCGGTACCCATCAAAAGTATATTTCAAGCATACTAAAGGGACTGTCAGACATTTTAGAGTGAGATCATGTGATGTAAGAGCTATTTTGTTAGTTCTCATCTTTTGACGTTCTTAATTTAACGTTTTATGTATATATCACACTTCATCAAATAATAAAATCGATAATTGTTTATTCTAGTTATGAACAATTCTCGTACTTCAAATCAATATTCGGTTATGTATAACGAAGTTCCTATTCACAAAAAAAAAAAAAAAATTTGTAGGCTAACCGAAATTTCATTATAAGAATTTAAAAGATCATTTTTTTGTGAAAACATATTTTTTATCAGCTTTGATCTTGATAATAATATTTTGAGGCATTAGCATGAACCGTAAGATCGTTCTTTACCGGCGCTGGTATTTGTTATTCGGTATAGCGGGGCTTTCGAGTTTTTCTTAATAGTAAAAGGTACAATTTTTTTATCTGGAGAAAAATATGCGCAATTGAATTTTCTATAAGAATATATATATATATATACCTTTAAAATAAAACTTCGGATCGAAAATTCTGAGTTGCCTATAACTTAAAAGGATATTTACCTATATAATAGATATATTATATTATTATATTCACCAATAGAATTCAGGATAACGACCACGGATAGGAGCAGAGTACAGACAATCCTCATCTTTTCTAAGTAGAAGAAGAACTGATTAATATACTAATTAGAAATTTAATTAACTACGTAGTCAATGAATATTCCACTGATTCACTTGCTTATGAAATCTATACTACAGTCGTTATCTCTTAGAATAAAGGCGTCAACCTTGTCCTTCTGAGATATTTACAATTGATAAGAGTCTGTTTCAACGAAAATAATTTGGTTACTCATTTCTTTGGCACTGATGTCATAGATTGAGGAGATTTTCATAGATTCGAAAAGATTCAGTGGAAAGCCCTGCTTAAAATACCCGGATCCTAACACGTCCTTATCCGGCAAATGGAACCAGAAATTAAATATTGCCATAGACCAAAGTTCATTTCTGACTGGTTCCTAACCGATTCCTACACGGCACTCGAAACTGGATACATTCTAACTGGTCATAACCGGTTTCTATCCGGCAAGTTAGAACCTGATATTAGATATTGCCAGGCCGTATTTAGGGTTGTGGGGGCTGGCTTCTAATAAAAAAGGGTCATCGAAGTAGGAGCCGATGCAGACGTGTGTCCACGTATCAATCGCTTAGAGTCGCAGCGATTTTGATTCGCCGACTAGTTGCCATTTTTTGCCGACTTTATAGACGAATTACCCATTTTTGGGGGGCCCCCTAAATGTGGCGGCCCGATTCCTATACGGCACTCGACAGAGAAAATTCTTCCCGTTAGGCGGTCGTCAGTCCATGTGCCGTCGACAAGAGTGTGTGCATAAATAAGTTCAGTTCGTATAATTTCTACTCCGTTCGCTTTTCTCGTAAGTTGTGACTCCCTGGTATAAGTTCACACGTCAAGGAGACAATAACATTAAAATAGTAAATTATTATACAAGTGCGGGAATCACCAACCCGCACGCACATCATATATGTACTATTTTTCGTAACCCCTGTGAAGGGAAGTTCGTGACATAAGAAATATTGGCAGGTAATAAGATTGTTGGGTGGAGGGCGGGATTCGGCGCAGAGATCCGGTTGTGGCGAGGGGCGGAGGCCCTGTGGGGGGTTCCGGGGGGCGAAGCCCCCCGAAGAGGAAGAAAAACTGAACTAAAATGATTTACACTCGATTCTCTAAATCATAAAGTTGTACCAGGCAAACTAACCTAAACGTTCAACTTCTCAGCTGAAGAAATGATGGCAGTGTTGATAAAGTGGATAGCCTGCACGGGCAACATGCGCTGGCCATCACGCTGGAAAAATTCTGCAATTGGCTGTAATCTGGCGCGAGATTCAAAATCCTAATAAATTAGTTCGATTTTGAATCGCGCGCGTAAAATGTTGACCAATGGGAGCTTACACTGTTGGATCACGCATCCGGTGGCTTCAGATTGGTTGTGATAATCCTTGCGACCAATCTGGAACTAGCGGTTACCTTAATTTCCGTGCGTGGAATACAGCAGATACACACTTTCCTTCAAAGTGTGCTTGATGGTCAACATTCCCGCACGAAATTTTTGTGCGGGAATGTTATGATTCACGCACCCTTTGACTTCATCAAGAATCCGCTATTTCCTGCTCATTTTTTGGTGCATATACTGAGAACTTCCCGTACAGTGTTGCAAAAAACATATTTTCCACAATCAGCCAAATTAGACAACATTCTTATGAATTCTGTAAAATTACATTGAATTTTACAGATTTCTCGAGAACTCAGTAGAATTCTCCTGAATTTAGCAGAATTCTCTTTAAATCAGCAAAATTCCTTCTAATGGTGTGGGATTCTTTTATTTCCAGCAGAATTTTTCTGAATTTAGTCAAATTTTGGAATTTAGTCAAATTATCGTGTCTTCGTTTGAATTCAGCAGAATATTCTTGAAATCAGCTAAATTTTTCTGAATTCAAGAGAATTCTCTAGAGTTAGAATTGAGAAGAACTCTCTTCATTTCCGTACAATTATCTTCAATTCTGTAAAAGACACTTGAATTCTGTAGAATTCTATTGAACACCTTGAAAACGTTGTAAACGTTACAAGAAATGTGGATAAAATTCCATTGAAAAAATGCGACACGCCAGAATCATAATTGAATTTTCGATGATTTCAGTGCACGCGTTCAACAGAAATGACCAGGTGACTTGTTCCGGGTGCATTTTAAAGCGCAAACATACACCCGAAAAAATCCCTCTGATGAGGCACATACAGAGATGATTTTATTGCCTTGTAATAAGGTTTCTTCACTCAGTGAATATAAGAAAAGACGTCATCTAACTCATTCGATGACGGTGCTCTGCCTAGACCAAAATCATGCTAAGAAAGAATTAACTAGTAATTTTCCATAAATATGTGCACAAATGAGGCGAACACTACCCTGATGAAAATCTTTGACGATGCCCTTGCCAATAGAATTTCTTTTACTTAAATTACTTTTAAATGATCAACAAACTGAATAATTAGTCTCGCCAAGCTTAGGCGACCATTGTTCTTTCTCAAATGAAAGTTTTATAAAAAAATATATCTTGTAAATATAAGATTCATACCTGCGCGAATGAGGACTGATTCAAATATTTTTTTAGGGAGCATTATTCACTGCGAACATACCCCTGATGAAGAAATTTTGACAAACACATAAAAATAGGGAAAAAAATGATCACACCAAAGACCTTCAGAAGAATTTAGTGGATGTCTGGGGTGATTATTCTTTATTTGAAATTTTTTAGCTCTTATAGTTGCAGGTAGCTGAGATGAGGTTTGATAAATGTGATAGGGGTAATTTTTTGGGGTTGCTCAAAGTTACAGTGAGAATGAGGATATAAGCTAGAGCCTTGGCAAGGTTGCTGGAATGACTATTTTTCATTTCAAACTTTTTTCCCGTTTTAGTTTAAGGCAGTTTAGAAGGGGTTTGTTAATTGTACCAGGTTGATTTTATGGGGTTGTTCAATAATATTGTAGGTATAGCGATATGAAATAGAATCTTGAGTTTGAGTCTTAAGTGAATATTTTTACTTTGATAGTTCTTGGCTGCTTTAGTTGAAAGCAGTTGAGACAGGATTCGTTAACTGTACCAGGAGTGTTTTTTTAAGGCTTTTGAATATTATTGTAGGGTTCGGAATATCTAATTATGTGTTGAAAAAGGGTGTGAGGTGATTAATCGAAATACAATTCTTTTAGCAGTTTAAGTTGCAGTAAGCTCAGACAGGGTTCGATGAATGTACTAGGGGTAGTTTTTTGATGCTGTATAATATTATTGTGGGAATTACGATATTTGCTAGAACCTTGGAAAGGTGTCTGGCGTAAGAATTTTAAATTAGTTATTTTTTGCTGCTTTACTTGATTACCACGGAGGCGGCGTTCGTTAAATGTACTAGGGGTGGTTTTTTGGGCTGTCTTATAATATTGTAGGGATGGAGATATCAACTAGGTTCTCAGGAAAGTGTATCCGATCACTATTTCTAATTTAAAAATGTGTTGGTTGCTTAAGTCGATGGCAACTGAGAGTGGGTTCGGTAAATGTACGAGGGGTGGTTTCTGGGGGTTGTGTAATATCGTTATAGGGATGGGAATATCTATGAGAATCTTGGAAAGGTGTAGGGCATGACTAGTTTTGATTTGAAATATTTTTGGCTGCTTTACTTGAAGTCATCAACTCCCTTGTATGCGGAACTGTCTCCAAAACAGATAAAGAAAAGTTACAAAAGGAACTGCAAAATGTTACAAAGCGATTGCACAAAGAAACCTACCTTACATTCAAGGTATCGCAGAACAAATAGGAAGAATTCTTAACAAACATGACATCCAAACCATATTTGAACCACCTGCAAAAAGAGGACAAATTTTAAACAACCCTAAAGATAGAAGACACCTTTCAGTGATCCAGGAATATATAAAATCCATTGTTCTTTTGGATATATATTGTGGTATATATTGGAGAAACCGGGAGGGCGGTAAGCCAACGTATAAAGGACCATGAGAGTAAAGTCAGGCTAAAAAATTCCACGCAATCGGTACTATCTGAGCATCATATCTAAACGGGACATGGGATTTTATTTGATAAAATTGAAATCTTAAAACACCCTAATAACATCAATAGGGACAAAGGATATAATACCAATCTGATTTGGCTTTCCGTCCTCCCGCGTTTTTTTAGAAATGACTTGATTGGCCAATCAAGTTTGACCAGTCCCCACCATGGGGTGCTCTGGCCAATGACAGGCATCGTAGGGAATACATATATAAGAAAAATATAACCTGAAACTTTAGTTTCAGGTCAGCCCTGACGAAGTGAACTGCAATGTTCACGAAACGTCGGCAAAATTCTTACTTTTGTACACAACTGAAACCCGAAAAAAAATATCTTTTTAAATTCATTAAAAATTTACTTTTAAATTAACTTTTTTTTCGCAATTTGTTGAAATACTAAAAAAGATACGATTTTCTTCTGCAGAAACAAAAGATCCGCAATGAAATTTTCTAAAACTATGTATATTTTAAAATTCAACGTTTCGAATTTTGATTTTTAGTCACCAGGGGCTAACTCCGTCGCGCTAGAATAAATCTGCGATTAAAATTAAAATCCACAATTTCAGCAACACATATTCATTTTTTTAATAATAAGCAATAAATATAATTTATTGTAAAAAATAAGCAAGTTATATAGAATAAAAAATGTTTATTACTTAACATGTTTGGTAAAATAATTTAGGGAGATTTAATGGAAAATAAATAGAAAAATATATGAAAAGGTTTCTAGGTTGGGACAGGGCTCACCTAAGAATTTAATCTAAGGTGCGTATTTTTCCTTACCAGCCTCACCATTGGTTGTGTTTTCACCCACCAAAAATTCTAATGAAAATATGAAAATTCACTTCCTGAACCAAAATGTTCAGTTTTTGATTTAAGAGACTTAAAAACAGGATATTCTTATTTCTACAATCTACCGAAGAGATTTCAATAAAAAAACATGTCACTAAAATAAGCATTCCTCTTTTCAAATACATGTAAAAATTGAAGCTTTGATAAGTTGGCCTAAAAAAGTTTCATTTTCCTCACTTTTTTCTTTCGAATTTTCGCTGTTATAAATTTATAAATAGAAAAAAATAAGGTTATGGATTTCTCCCTGTAGAAATATATGAATAATAATAATGCATGTAGTAGAGTTGTAGGGAATGTTTGTCCTAAGAAAATGAGTTATGACTTAGTTTCTAACTTCATTGAGAAAAAATAATATGTTTCTTTATTCATCATGACTGATAATATCATTTTATTTCTTAAAATCTTAGAAAGCTTTGTTTTTTGAGACCGGATTTTTGGCACTGCAGCTATCTTGAGGAAATTTTTGTATCTTCTTGTTACTTCTCAAAACTCTAAAAAAGATTATAAATTTTTGTCTATATCTTCAAAAATGTTTCATTCATTCGTAAAAAAAAAGTGAAACTTAAGTTATTTTTAATTTGTCCAAATATATAATTGTAAGTGTAGAAGATTTGTTCAACTGGTACGCAATGTTGAAAAATTATTTATATTAAAATTTTTCTCTTTCATCAGGAATATTTCGAATCATACAGAAGTAAATTTTATCATAAACCAAAATTACTTACAGTACCCTACCTCTCATCTCGAAAGTCTGGGCTTGGACCTGCGTTAGGTGGGTTTCCCACTACTTTAAAAACCTTTTATTTTCAATTAGACTGAATTAGTATTCTTATAGAATTGATAGCTATTCATGAATAAAAAATAACTTTTTATGAATTGTGATGGATGGTTTAAGGCCACCTGTCAATGGCAGTTTTCGATTGCGTATACATACGTATATACGTATCCGTATATACGTGGGTATGCGTATATGGTTTAATTTGCTAAAGCTGTAATACCAAAAATATCTGGGCGCCAGCCAGGCCCCTATATCGGTAAGAAATTATCGACCCGGCGAAAAAAAAAAATAAAAAAAAGTAGTAAAAGAGCCTGAAACCTAAAAAGAAGAAGGAAAGCTAACGGAAAGGGAGCAAGGAATCTCGGGGGTGGTTCTTTAAATCACAACGGCCGACATTTTATCTGAAAGAGTATTAGCTTGATTTATTAACGGAAAGAAAATTTGACAAAAAAAAAAGTCTTTAAATTTTACCAATCATCACCCGACAATTTTCGACCGCGTAACGCTCATAGTCCCTAAATCGAAAGCCTATTAAGAAGGAGAACGTGACATGGCCACGTTGCCATAGGCGAGAAAAGCCGAGCGAGTTATTTTTTTCCTGCGCTAATCTTTATTGAGCTACAGAGAAGAACTACATCTAATATCTTTATTCCCGTTTTGCACTGATTCGCCTCTGTTTATATAAAAAAAAAGACAAGGCACTCTCAACAAGAAGGGCCAGCGAGGCAGTGGGTCGGAATGCGGTGTGAGCCCACCGTACATTCCTCCGATCGCGTCGCTCGCCGAAATATAAAAGGGATTACCTCGGACATCCTGCTGATCCAAATCGTAGTGAGTCGCTATCGGTATAATAATAATAATTTCAATCCAGAGTCAGAATCACAAGTATTTTATCTCAATCGATCTCTATATCCATATAATTCCAAGGAAAAAGGTCCAACTTCTCAACGACGATATCAATGGGTAAGAGAAAACGTGGCACATATAGCCCAACCGAGACCAAAAACGAAAGTGAACGTCCTCATGCGACGCACCAAGACCGTGAACACTCAGGTTGCTCGCATGAAAGCGTATTCACAAACCTCGAGTCAGCGCAACTATCGGTAGAACTATGAACCGAAGTTTCATCGTTGGCTAAAGGTGTGACCATTTTCCCTGACAATATTCGCGGAACATTAACATAAATCCTATCGGCATACCTAAAATTACTACAGCGCGCCTCGCAGGCGGGCTACGAATTAAATGGTCACTAGCAAAGATTATAAACTATTTTCCGGAAGTGAATAGTAACAATGTCCAATTTCTCATAAACAACTCTTAATCTAAACATAAATCCCCAAGATTCATGAAACTTTGACAAGAGAAGGTTTCAGGAATCTTGGAAAGTTTCCAACTACAGTTTGGCGGGAAAATTCAAAAATAAGAAATGAAACGGAACATCGCATGAGGCCAGTTAACTAAATTTACGCGGACCTAGGCTCGCGGATTTATAATAATTATGTCATGACGTGCCAATGAACTAACCTCGACCAGACGCAAGCGCGCATGCGCATAAACTTACATGGGACCTTTCGCGCATTTCGAACTTTTTGTCTGATGAAACCTTTCATAGGTACTTGAATACTTTTATGCTAGATGAAAGGTTCCATGGAGACATAACCCCAGGGCCGTGACTCTCTGAAATGAAAGTGACTGAAATGTTGAGTACGGCCGAGGGTGGCGCTGGCTGTACTTTTAGGCCGAAAATTATTCGAATGCATGGGGAAAGTGTGAAAAATGTGACATTTTATGCTTTTTATATTATAAAAACGAACTGTTTAGATTTTTTTTTGCTACAGAATTAAGTTTTAAGGCTTTTAGACACAAATTTTATCAAGTTTTTTCTGTGATGAACGAGAATAATGGGAAATAAGTGCGTTGTTTTAGGGTGCAATTCTGCGGTTACGCGAATTGCTACGAAAATGTTCAAGTTTACACCGTACCAAATGACAAGAAAATAATGAAGATCTGGCGAAGAGCTATTTTATTGAAAACAATTTATTGACGTTGTTATAAAAAAATTTGAAAATAATTCAAAGTCGCTACAATTGTCTTTAAAGATCGCAATCTTTTTTGTGCACTTTGAAAATAATTTACAAAAAAGTGTTGTACTATAAGAAAAAATATCATCGAAAATATGCAATTAAACATTTTTTTTTAATCACAAGTTATTGGTAACATGAATTTTCACTTAATATTAATATAATAATTGAATCAAGTTCTTATCAAAAAATTTGAAGACATTTTTAATTCATTACAATTGTTTTTAAAATCGCAATTTTTTTTGTTCACTTTAAAAACAATTGACAAAAAAGTGTTACACTATAAGAAAAATTTAAAATTTCAGCGAGATATTGAGTAAAAAATATGCAATTAAACTGTTTTTTTGTTGTTGTAACAAACGCAAATTATTGGTAACATGAATTTTCAATTAATATTAATGAGACAATTTATTAAAGTTGTTATAAAAAAATTTGAAAAAATTTTAAATTCATTACAACTGTTTTTAAAGATCGCAATCTCTTTTGTTCACTTTGAGAATAATTGACAAAAAAAGCGTTGCACTATAAGAAAAATTTTTTATTTCAACGAGATATTGAGTAAACATTTTATCGAAAATATGCAATTAAACTTTTTTTTTGTAAAAAAAATCGCAAATTATTGGTAACATGAATTTTCAATTAATATTAATAAAACAATTTAGTTGGTAGTTGGTATCTAGAAATTTGAAAACAGTTTGAATTCATCACAACTGTTTTTAAAGATCGCAATCTCTTTTGTTCACTTTGAGAATAATTGAAAAAAAACGTTGCACTGTAAGAAAAATTTCAATGAGATATTGAGTAAACATTTTATCGAAAATATGCAATTAAACTTTTTTGTAAAAAAAAACGCAAATTATTGGTAACATGAATTTCCAGTTAATATTATTAAAACAATTTATTAAAGTTGGTATCAAAAAATT
>CAKNXH010001271.1:25464-43591 GCA_932178445.1 Andricus quercusramuli | reverse complement strand
TTTCGAGTTTTTCTTAATAGTAAAAGGTACAATTTTTTTATCTGGAGAAAAATATGCGCAATTGAATTTTCTATAAGAATATATATATATATATACCTTTAAAATAAAACTTCGGATCGAAAATTCTGAGTTGCCTATAACTTAAAAGGATATTTACCTACATAATAGATATATTATATTATTATATTCACCAATAGAATTCAGGATAATGACCACGGATAGGAACAGAGTACAGACAATCCTCATCTTTTCTAAGTAGAAGAAGAACTGAATTATATATTAATTAGAAATTTAATTAACTACGTAGTAAATGAATATTTCACTGATTCACTAGCTTATGAAATCTATACTACAGTCGTTATCTCTTATACAAAAGGCGTGAACCTTGTCCTTCTGAGATATTTACATTTGATAAGAGTCCGTTTCAACGAAAATAATTTTGTTACTCATTTATTTGGCACTGATGTCATAGATTGAGGAGATTGTCATAGATTCGAAAAGATTTAGTGGAAAGCCCTGCTTAAAATACCCGGATCCTAACACGTCCTTATCCGGCAAATGGAACCAGAAGTTAAATATTGGCAAAGACCAAAGTTCATTTCTGACTGGTTCCTAACCGATTCCTAAACGGCACTCGACACTGGATAATTCTAACTGGTCCTAACCCGTTTCTATCCGGCAAATTAGAACTTGATATTAGATAATGGCAGGGCCGTATTTAGGGTTGTGGGGGCTGGCTTCTAAAAAAAAGGGTCATCGAAGTAGGAGCCGACACAGAAGTGTGTCCACGTATCAATCGCTTAGAATCGCAGCAATTTTGATTCGCCGACTAGTTACCATTTTTTGCCGACTTTTTAGACGAATTACCCATTTTTTGGGGGCCCACAAATCTGGCGGCCCGATTCCTACACGGTACTCGACACAGGGAATATTCTTCCCGTTAGGCGGTCGTCAGTCCATGTGCCGTCGACAAGAGTCTGTGCATAAAGAAGTTCAGTTCGTGTAATTTCTACTCCGTTGGTTCTTACAGTAGGTTGTGACTCCCTGGTATAAGTTCGTACGTCGAGGAGATTTTTTTTTTTTTTTTTTTAAGGAGTAAAAACGGAAAATGCTCATGCACCAGCCACATTCAAACCTTGGGGACCACGAACCCAGTATATGCGTCTCACGCATCTGTATATAATATACATACACGTGAGATGCACACATGGGCGCGCAGTCCACAAGGAACGAAGGCGAGTGTGGGACTTACCAAAACGGCATCTACCCACTAAACCTTAACTCCTTTTTCCGCCAACCTATGTCCCCGGAACCGCTTTCGCATTACTTCAAGGACATGGGGGTAAGGCCACTAAGCCGTGCTTCGGCTTCCGATGTCTAGCCAGCTTGGCATTTCAACTCCCCGCGCGCATCGTCCTCAGCAGTGTGATTTTATCGCACAACGGGCTCGTCGGCCCTCGTCATCTGGGTTAGGTGCGATTCTTTAACTTGGTCGTCCCGGGGGTTTCCTCGATGAGGCTGCCTCTCGGAACGACTGACACCTCATAGTCCCGGGCAGGTGATCCGTCTGGGATTTCTCCCCCTTTGCGGCGCAGAGGTAGCACTGCGGCGTACTTTCGCACGCCGCAGCCCTATGGCCCTCCTTGTCACATCTACAGCAGGCCCTCGTACAATCTGGGCCTTCGCAACCGGCTGCCATATGGCCGAAGCCCAGGCAGCGGTACCACCGAACCTTTTCCGTTTTTTGGTGCACACGACAGGACACCCACCCCACCTTCAGGTGTCCTGTGCACACCAACCTCGCGGCAAGTTCCTCGGCCAGCTCCGCGAAAGCCTTCAGGTTTCCCCTGTAGGTTCTTCTCGTAAGGCTGACCTTCACCTCTCCAGCACCCTCCTTACCGAAGTGGCTTCTCACAGCCACTTCGACTTCACCGGCTTCCGTTATTGGATCGAGGTCCACGACCTTGATCCCGGTACGAGGTACGAGCTCGCGCACAGTCCCCCCCAACCCAACAGCCTCCCTCAGGGCAGCCGAAAATTCGGCCCTGCCCTACGCTCTAGGTCCGAACTCCACAAGGACCTCACTATTTCTGGTTTGCCTGACACCCTTGATTTTTACACCCTCGGCTGGTTTTATGAGAACCGCCTCGGGCCGAGCTCGTGTCCGCACCTTCTTCGCTTGCTTCTTGTTGTTACTGTCATGCTTTTCCCCTCCATCTGCTTTCTTTGGTGTCGAGGACGCTTTTGCTGCAGTGTGTGGCCTCTGCTTCTTTGTCTTCAGTTTAGAAGATCCTGCCTCAATGGGGCTTATGGTGGACTCCCGTTCGTGCTTCCGAGCGGGAGTTTCCATGGCTTTTTCCGTCTAGGTCCCCGTTTGGTTTCTTTCACCGCTTTACTCTTCTTTTTAATAGTCGCCTTCTTCTTTTCTTTTTCTGCGACTTTTGCTCCGAAATCCATTATCGCCTGTCCGAAGGAAGTGTGGGTGTAGTCCAGTTTTGTTCCCAGATCCTCCATAAAACTATGTGCCTCCTTCAATCCATTCCTTATAGGCATGAACATATTCCGCTTCGAATCGCAGAATTCTTGCATCTCCCACAGGACTTCAGATAACTCTGTAAAGATTGTTCTATCCTCCGTCATCCCTTCCTCCGCGTCCGCATAAGCCCCCTAACTCATGTCAGGTTCCTTCACATAGTCAGACTCTTCCCCCGACTCCTCAGACACACTTCGGTTTAAGTTTGCTTCATTCTCCATCAGAATTCCCACGAGTATCTAGGGAAATAAAGGTCCACCCTTGAAGAGCCCCGCATGCTAGGGTAAGGTCTCTGTACTCTAGAAGGCGACCTGGTATCTTAGAGATACCGTTAGAGACGCCACTCCCCTGGTGCCACGCAGCCTTCGGCACGGTGGATTACCGCCTTGGCTTGGAGGTTTTTTCTTCGGGACCATCCCTGGACCCTTGCCTGTGACTGCTTATTGAGTAGTGTAACCCTATTCAGCAGAAACCTTTGGTACAGGGCCGCAACAGGAAGCGGTCGTGGTTTCTTCTCGGTGTGTCCTTCACCCAGTCTGTTTGGTCCGCGGGGCCTATTTTATTTCAGCCCTACCCTCTGTTTTTAGCGAGAATTCCCCTATCCGCCACCCGGGGACGCGCCACGTATGGGTTACAGACTTCCACTGTCAAGGAGATAATAACATTGAAATAGTACATTATGATACAAGTGCGGGAATCACCAACCCGCACGCGTATCATATATGTACTATTTTTTGTAACGCCTGTGAAGGGAAGTTCGTGACATAAGAAATATTGGTAGGTAATAAGATTGTTGGGTGGAGGGTGGGATTCGGGGCAGAGACCAGGCGGTGGCGAGTAGCGGAAGCCCCGTGGGGGTTTGGGGGGGCGAAGCCCCCCGAAGAGGAAGAAAAGCCGAACTAAAATGATTTACACTCGATTCTCTCAATCACAAAGTTGTACCAGGCGAATTAACCAAACGTTCAACTTCTCAGCTAAAGAAATGATGGCAGTGTTGATAAAGTGGACAGCCTGCGCGCGCGCCATGCGTTGGCCATCACGCTGGACAAATTCTGCAATTGGCTGTAATCTGGCGCGAGATTCAAAATCGAATTAAATTAATTTGATTTTGAATCGCGCCCGTAAAATTTTGACCAATGGCAACTTACACTGTTGGATCACGCATCTGGTGGCTTCAGATTGGTTGTGATAATTCTTGCGACCAATCAGGAACTAGCGGTTACCTTAATTTCCATGCGTGGAATACAGCAGATACACACTTTCCTTCAAAGTATGCTTGATGCTTAACATTCCCGCACGAAATTTTTGTGCGGGAGTTTTATGATTCATGCACACTTTGACTTCATCAAGAATCGGCTATTTCCAGCTCATTTTTTGGTACATATACTGAGAACTTCCCGTACGGTGTTGCAAAAAACATGTATTCCACAATCAACCAAATTAGACAACATTCTTATGAACTCGAATGTTTCATCATTCTCATGAATTCATCAGAATTCTGTTAAACTATGTAAAATCATCTTGAATTGAGTAGCATTCTTTTAATTTCGGCAGAGCTTTCTTTAATTTAGCAGAATTCTCTAACGTTCGGCAGAATTCTCTTGAGATCAACAGCATTCTCTTGAATAATGTAGAATTCTCCTGAATTCAGTAGAATTCCCTTGAATTGATTATGACCCTCTGGAATTGTGGAAAAATATCTCGTAAATTCAATATAATTCTCTTGACTTATGTAATATTTTCATAAATTATGTATAATTATTTTTAATTCAGCAAAATTCTATAGAATTTAGTAGAATTCTCTTGAAATATGTGAAATTCTCTCAAACTCTGCTTAATTTTCTTAAATTAAGTGGAATTTTCCGAGGTTTGGTAGAACTCTCTTGAATTTAGTCAAACTATCGTGTTTTCTTGCGAATTCAGCAAAATGTTCTTGGAATCGGAAAAATACTTTCGAATTCATTAGAATTATGTAGAGTTAGGCAGGATTCCCTTGAATTAATCATAATTCTCAAGAATTCTGTAAAGGTATCTCGTACATTGAGTAGAATTTTCTTGAATTATGTAGAATTCTCTTAAATTGTGAATAATTCTTTGAAATTCAGCTGAATTCTCCTAGTTTTGGCAAAATTCTTTTGAATTTAGTCAAATTACCGTGTTTTCTTTCGAATTCAGCAGAATATTCTTGAAATCAGCTAAAGTCTTCTGAATTCAAGAGAATTCTCTAGAGTTAGAATTGAGTAGAACTCTCTCGATTTCCGTGCAATTATCTTCAGTTCTGTAAAAGACACTTGAATTCTGTAGAATTCTTGATGATTTCAGTGCACGCGTTCAACAGAAATGACCAAGTGACTTGTTCCGGGTGCATTTTAAAGCGCAAACATACGCCCGCAAAATTCCCTCTGATGAGGCACATACAGAGATGATTTTATTGCCTTGTAATGAGGTTTCTTCACCCAGCGAATAGAAGAAAAGACGTCATCAAACTCATTCGATGACGGTGCTCTGCCTAGATAAAAATCATGGTAAGCAAGAATTAACTAGTAATTGTCCATAAATATGTGCACAAATGAGGCGAACACAACCCTGATGAAAATCTGTGACGATGCCCTTGCCAATAGAATTTCTTTTAAATGATTAACAAGCTGAATAATTAGTATCGTCAAGTTTAGGCGAGCATTGTTCTTTCTCAAAAGAAAGTTTTATAAAAAATTTATCTTGGAAATAAACTATTCATACCTGCGCGAATGAGGCCTGATCCATTCCTAGTGAGATGATTAGTCATTACAATTATTAGTCATTCAGTCATCTCTAACTAGTATACGCATGTATTGAAAATTATAAAATATTTTTTCAGGGAGCATTGTTCACTGCGAACATACCCCTGATGAAGAAATATTGACAAAGAATATAAAAATAGGAAAAAAAATGATCACACCAAACACCTTCAGAAGACTTCAGTGGATGTCTGGGGTGATTATTTTTAATTTGAAAGTTTTTGGCTCTCATAGTTGCAGGTAGCTGAGATGAGGTTTGATAAATGTGATAGGGGTAATTTTTCGTGGTTGCTCAAAGTTACAGTGAGCCTTGGCAAGGTTCCTGAAATTACTATTTTTCATTTCAAATTTTTTTCCCGTTTTAGTTAAAGGCAGTTTAGAAGGGGTTTGTTAATTGTACCAGGGTTGATTCTATGGGGAATGAAAATAAATAAAAATGAAAATAAATGAAAAATATAAATAAATAATAAATAAATAATAATAAATAGAATGAATAATAAAATAAATCTGGAATAAATAAATAAATGATCAAATAAATAAGTAATAAATAAAATAAAAATAAAAAAAATAAAGACATAATTTATTTTATTGTTGAATAATATTGTAGGTATAGCGATATGAAATAGAATCTTGAGTTGGTGTCTACAGTGACTATTTTCACTCTGAAACTTTTTGGCTGCTTTAGTTGAAAGCAGCTGAGACGGGATTCGTTAACTGTACCAGGAGTGTTTTTTTAAGGCTTTTGAATATTATTGTAGGGTTCGGAATATCTAATTATGTGTTGAGAAAGGGTGTGAGGTGATTAATTGAAATGCAATTCTTTTAGCAGTTCAAGTTCCAGTAACCTCAGACAGGGTTCGATTAATGTACTAGGGGTGGTTTTTTGATGCTTTATAATATTATTGTGGGAATTACGATATTTGCTAGAACCTTGGGAAGGTGTCTGGCGTAACAATTTTAAATTTGTTATTTTTTGCTGCTTTCCTTAATTACCACTGAGGCGGCGTTCGTTAAATGTACTAGGGGTGGTTTTCTGGGCTGTCTCATAATATTGTGGGGATGGAGATATCAACTAGGGTCTCAGTAAAGGGTATTCGATCACTATTTCTAATTTAGAAATTTGTTGGTTGCTTATGTCGAAGGCAACTGAGACGGCGTTCGTTAAATGTACTGGGGTGATTTTTTGGGGCTGTGTAATATTATTATAAGTATAGCGATATGAAATAGAGTCTTGAAAAGTTGTCTCAGGTGACTATCTATAATTTGAAATTCTTTTGCCTGCTTTATTGTAGGTAACTGAGACGTGGTATGTTAAATTTACGCGGGGTGGTTTTTTTTTAGGGTTGTTAAATATTATTTTAGGGGCAAGAATATCTAATAAAGTCTTGAGAAAGTACGTGTGTGATTATTTGAAATTAAAAATTGTTTTGGCTGCTTCCGTCGAAGGCAACTGAGAGTGGGTTTGCCAAATGTACTAGGGGTGGTTTCTGGGGGTTGTGTAATATCATTATAGGGATGGGAATATCTATGAGAATCTCGGAAAGGTGTAGAGCATGACTAGTTTTGATTTGGAATATTTTTGGCTGCTTTACTTGAAGTCAATTAAGATGAGTTTCGATAAATATACCAGGGCTGTGTTTTTGTGGTGTCTAACATTCAAGGTATCTCAGAACAAATAGGAAGAATCCTTAACAGACATAAAATCCAAACCATATTTGAACCACCTGCAAAAATAGGAAAAATTTTAAACAACCCTAAGGGTAAAAAGGCACCTCTCAGTGATCCAGGAGTATATAAAATCCCTTACCCGAGAGGGCGGTAAGCCAACGTATAAAGGAACATGAGAGTAAAGTCAGGCTAAAACATTCCACGCAATCGGCACCTTTGTCCCATAAGATATTATGACTAACTGAGGGAAAGGTTGCTTTGAAATCAACACAGAGTACAAAAAGTTTGCCTCCGTTCAGTCTCAGGCTATTTTGAATCATTGCGTTAAGGGTAAAGATCTGATATGTGCAACCTCTCCCCCTCCTGAAACCTGCCTGCCACTCTGGAAGGAGTCGCATGTCTTCAACCCAAGCTGTAAATCTTTTGGAAGGAATCTGCGTAAATATCTTTGTAACACAGTTAACTAAGGCAATAGGACGGTAGTTAGCAGGATCAGTGACATCCCCTTTCTTGTGTATCCTTCTAAGAAATATTAGAGATCACGATATTGGGACATTTCCTTCATCAATTATTTTATTAAATAACGAGTTTGAGTAAAGGATCAGATTGCCGGGCAAATTTTTCAAAAAGTCGTAGCTTATACCATTTGAACCAGGGGCCTTACCATTTTTTGACTGTTTCTAGCTTGAAATAGTTTTATCAAGAGTTATGTGTGAGTCAAGATAAGGACTTCGGAAATTATCGATCGATATTAAGTAAGAATTTGGATCACGGACTGCGTAGATAGATTTCAAGTACTGTTCCCATGTGTGTAAGTCTGTATCATCTTTATACGAAGGTTTAAAATTATAGCTATTTACTATCTCCCAGAATTGTTTGGAATCGATTGCATTTTTTCCTTGCATTTTTTAAGTACTTTCTTCAGCTCTCTTTTACTTTTTCTGCATTGCATATCAAACCATGGCTTCGAACGACTCAATTTTCTAGACGGTTTTACAGTCATGTTAAGTTCTGTCGCTGTAATTTAAAGTTGAGTGATCTAGTAACGTCGAAGCTATAGGAAAATGAACGGATCGAGTTGGAACTCTCAGCAGTTGGAAATCCCCGATTGATTGAATTCCCACGCTATTAGACCAGGCAAAATCAATAGTTGAAGAAGTTTTTTCTCGTAGGAATGTAAATTGAGCTGGGCAGTCGCTTTTAGTTCTCCCGTTCAGGATAAAAAACCAATTTTTTCAAAACTTTCTCCCATCTGTTTTCCCCTTTTTTCTAGATCAGCCGCCAGACTTGTTCTTGCGTCATATATATTTAAATTGTTACAGAGAGTTTCCTCCTCTAATTGATTCATTTCGCCAATTTTACCGTTAAAACCCATCCCACAAATATCGAGCATTCCGGATCTTTCAATCACACGTCAAAGATTATTTCGTTTATATTGAACAGAAACTTTTCGAAATTAGAATTAGGGCTAGAGTATATTATTCCAATGACTATATTAGAACTATTACCTTTGAGTGTAACAAAAATGCAATCCTCTGCCATATATATCGTTTAGATTTTATATTTGTTTGCGTTGTTGATGATCAGTAGACCTCCCTTTGCTCTTCCTTTTGAGGATTCTCTGGTAGCCGTACAGTAAACAACTTGAGAGTCGATATTACGCTGAGGATACGTGATTTGAGGTGAAGAAGTAAGCCACGTCAAACTCACACATATGATGTCATCTGTAGTGGTATAGTTATATATATCGTCTAGATTATTAAATCCTCTTGCATTCCAAAATATATTTCGAGATGCTGGAACTGTTGGAAAATCGTTTATGAACTTGGGATCGATTTAGAGTTTTCTCCTCCTGGTGTTTCCTTTAAAGAAAGTTTGATCGAATTTCCTTTTTGAGTGTTTGATTTTTTTATTCGAATTTTTGCTGGAAGAATCTGATCTTGGAGGACGATCTCTTGCCCTTTTTCTGCTAGCAGTAGAGCTTAAAGATGATGTTGAGATTCCTCCATCAGAATGATAAACATCATCACACTTCTCTGTCACAATTTTTGCGGCTGAGGATACATCTAAATACTGATTATCCATAAATAGTCGGGTTCCTTCAATTGTTGAGGACTTTCCAAGGCTATTCAGTTTTTGTTGATAATCTCGAAGCTTCTTGCGTATTTCTCTTTGTTCATGAGTGAAGTCATTTGAGAAAAATACATTCAAAGACCGCAGATTTTTAGCATTCTTAACAATTTCATCTTTATATCTCAAGTTCGCAAACGTAACTAGAACAAGTCTTGTTCCCTCTTTTCTTCCAATTCTAATAACCTTTTCAAAACACCTAATAGGAATAATAATTTCAGCTTCCTTGAAAATCTTGTCAATCGTGTCAAAAAGATTCTTGTTGTTACTCGAATCATCCTTCACATTGTAGAGAAAAATATTCCTCGATCTTTCTTTTACATATAAAAATTCAAGCTTTTTCTCAAGAAGATTTTAATTTTTTCTTCGAATGTTTTGTTCTTCTCTTCCAAACGGTGACATCTGGTTTTGCAAATTTTCAGTTCTTCTAAGATTTTTTCATCCGAGCTCTTTAGCACTCTAATGTCTTCAGTCAATTGTTGAACACTCGCTCCTATGGATTTTACATTTTCTTGTACTGATATTAAGAGAGATTTTAGCTCTTCGTTGGTCGTCACAACTACCGATTAACTCTCACTTTACACTTCGAAACACAAAATACGAATAAGCTACGTAACCTCTCAGAAAGAAGTGATGGGGAGCGACCGGGAAACACGTCCGACCAGCTCGGAGGGTAGAACTGTAATCCTAAATACGGGGTAAGCATAAAGACCGAGAGCAAAGCGACAGATCTAATTAACGCACGCGTTTTTCAGAATTTATTGACGGTCTGAAGAATTGTGGTGTACGTACGTGATACTGTATAGTTCTTTCAGATTAGTTCTTTGGAAGATGCTGGACATTCCGTTTCTTCTTCTGTGATCAGCTCTTCAACCACGCTGCTATTCATGTTTATTTTTGCCCGTTTTGGCACCGTGAAAGCAGGTTTAAATATTCCACGAAGAATCGTGTATCTGCATGATAATTTTTCAGATATTGCACAGATTCCGCCTTTGGACGTTGATAATACAATTTGTTCTTTGGTTGGAATGGGCTTAAGGTCGCGAGTCCTTGATCTCAAATAAATTGGTTTATCGGCAGGAAAAACGTATCTCCGAAGTTCGAATATCCGCTTCGGGCTGCTGCAGGGACTAAGTCGAATGAATGCAAGATCTTCAAATTTATATCATTGCTAATGTTATTTTTCACGATTAGAACAAAAATTAAGCACCCTATAAAAGATAATTCATTACAAATTCGTAGCTCTATTTCAGATAAATGAATTTTGTTGATTCATTTTTTGCGTAGCTTGTGCCGTTTGTATAAATATTCAATTTTTCTAGTTTTGGTGCAGTTTTTTACGAATGAAAGAGAAACTTTGCGTCCTATGGAATAGTGTTTCGTAACAAATTCATAGATCTTGGATACACCATTTTTTTCGATTTATCTTTTTTCGTATCTTGTATAACTTGACCGCAACATGCAATTTTGGATTTTTCATTTTGCTCGTGTGGTCAAAATTTGAATTTTCGATTTTCAAGAAAATTTAAAAAGTTGTTGTGATAATCTTGTAGGGTGTTCAAAATGCAAAGTGTTTCTTCCTCTAATATTTTTTTATATCGTGCTCTGGCTTAAAATGTTCATTTTCGTTTGTTTTTTGGAATTTCGTAAATGCTATAACTCCAGTATTTTTTTTTCATCAAGAAAAGTGATGAGGATGAATTTTTTGTCTTTTCAATTACCACGGTGGCCTTTAAAAAAGTTAAATGCTACTTTCAGTTACGCCAAAGTTATGAATAGAAGATTGTTTTGAATGCTTCTTGGGAACCATTTTGGATTAAATTGAAATATTTCTCTGAACCGATTTTTTTTTGCCTGCAAAACCCCATAATTACGTTTATATAAAGGAGCCATATATAAATTAGAATCACTAACGTTCTGCGAAGTTAGAATTTGACTTTTTCACTTTATATTTTTTCCATATTTTTTTTAAAGTCTGCATCAACTCAATTGAAAAACAGGAATCGACAACATTTTTGAATGCTTCAAAACATTTAACATATTTCATACAAACAGAATTACTAACGGATGAGCAAATTTCACGAGGTACATCAACTTTATTTAACAACGTTTTACTGGAACTCCCAGAAAATCCTGCACTTCCATACAGCACTTCTCTACTAACGTTACACTTTTTGGCCCACATTTCACTAAGATTCTCAAATTTTGTATGCATGTTATCAAAAAAAGTGTATACTACTCCAATTAATGAATGTAATTCAGGCGGCGGAACTAAAACACTAATCGTTTTTTCCTTATTTGATGAAATGATAGGTGAATTAGAACAATTTTTAAATTTTTCGCAGTCCCCCTTCTTGCCCTAATTTTCTCCCAAGCTTCAAAGTTGTCAATGCAATTTCCGATAGTTCCTAAAGTACCTCAAGTATTCGAATTGTCTTTATGTTGTGTACATCAAGTACACGGATGAGAACGTTTGAAGTCCGCTGAAATTGTTCCTTCGAAATCCTTAAGCTGCAATAAGTCCGATAACAGAGGTAAATTATGATGGTTTTCTTCTGAACATTCGCAGTTAAACCTACCGAAAGTAATTCATAACCGCCAGAATCTTTGAATTTCTTTGAAACTACTACTCCGCCACTGTATTTTTGCCGCTTATTTTGATTTGGGTATATAAACCATTTAAATGGTAGGCTCAAAATCGACTTTATGTGGCAAAACTGGTGGAAGAAAATAATTCCGTGCTAATCATGTAAGTTCATTTCCTTAGAGTTTTTTTGGACACTGATGACAAATCCGGGGTTAAAATTGAATAATTGGAAATGGCGGATCCGAAATGGCTGCGTCAAATGCAAAAATCACATGACTTGAATGCAAGGCAGTACTGAAGATTTGCTTAAGTCGCTGATGAATTTTCTACTATATTATCACCTGATTCGAATTTTTTCATTGTGATCCTGGATTCGTCATCAGCGACAAAAAAAAACTACTAAGTACTGACTTTCATTCAAATCACGTGACTTTTGCATTTTAGTTTACCATATGTACTTGGATGGGTGACCGTTCAGGAATACTGCGTGCTGTTGGCCTGTCGTGGGTGTGGTGAGTCCACACTTGTAGTTATTTACTACCAGGAACTATCCACCTAGAAACACTATCTAAATCGGGAAAATTCCTTGGTATCTTTTAAAATATCATGAAAAATTTCAAATCTTTTTAAATGTTTTGAAATCTCCTATATTTTTTTTTTGCTCTTCAAAATTCCTTGGAATTTTTCGAAATACCCTAAAATTCTTAAAATCATGTAGAATTCCTTTGAAAATGTTCAACAGTCTTGAAATTTCCTTAGTATTTTTAAAAATAGCCTAAAATATTTAAAATTTCATGGAATAAAATAAAAATATTCGTTTAAATGTAACATAGATTTAAAATTATATATAATATAGGTTTTAAAATTCTTCAAAATCTGTGGAAATGCCTTAAAATATTTCTAATCCTTTGAAATCTCTTCTTTGAAATCCCTTCAAATTTTTTAAAGCTTTTGAAATTTCCTTGAAATTTGTAAAATACCCTAAAATCTTCAAAATCGTTTGGAATCACTTGAAATTTTATTAAGATATTGAAAATTTCCGGGAATTTTGTAAAATACCCCAAAATCTTCTAATTCGTTTGGAATCCCTTGAAATTTTTTAAAGATCTTGAAAATTCCTCAGAAGTTAAAAAAATTTTTATTTAGATATAATATAGACTTGAAAGTATATATAATATATAATGTTTCAAAATTCTTTAAAATCTTTGAAAATACCTTACAGTATTCTAAATTCTTTAAAATCCAATTAAATTACTGAAACCAATTGAAAATTTTTTGGAATCTTTAAAAATATCACCAAATATTTCGAGTCTTTCAGAATACCTTCAAATTATTGAATTCTATTAGAAATTTCAAAGAAGTTCCAAGAGCTTTACAAAGTTTCAAGATATTTCAAAGTTTTTGAAAACTTTTGAAATCCCTTGAGATTTTGCAAAGCGCTTGAAAGTTCCTTGGAAATTTAAAAAATACACCAAAATCTTCAAAATCGTTTGTATACTCTTGAAATTTAAAGATCTTCAGAATTCCTTCGAAGTTTTAAAAATATTCTGAAAGTATTCTTTAGTTTTTTTATTTTGTTTTCCGGGGTCAAAATTAGAATTTTCGATTTTTCAAACAAATTCAGAAAGTTATTAAAATAATGTTGTAGGGCTTTCAAAAAGTAACGTTTTTCTTCTCATGACTATTTTTATATCGTGCATTATTTGGCTTACAATGTTAATTTTCGTTCATGATTTTTTGGATTTTGAAAACGCTAAAACTCTGGTAATTTTGATTTTATCGGAAAATGTCTTCAGGATAAATTGTTCAGATTTTTTGGAACTATAAACTGCCGCACATAGATTTTTTAATTAAATAAAAAAATGGTTTCAAAAATTTTGAAAATGCACTAACTTTTTAAATTTTCATCAAAAGTAGCTGGCTTACGACCTTTCCTTTTCTTTGAGGGCATTTGATTGCTCCAAAGCTCAACCAAATCTGATCATTTTTTCGAAAGTTATCGTGCCTACAGACAGACACCTTGGTAAAAATCGTTTTTTCTAGTTCAGGAAGTCTCGAAACCTGGAGATTTGATTAAAACCAAATAAGTCAAACTTTACATAAAACCAATACCTTCTCATGAGGACGAGAATGTAATAATGATGGAGAAAACAATTTTTACTTTAATTGGCAGTATCGGAATAAGCACATTCGTTTCGAGGTGGAGAATTATCAAAATATACATCTATTATACACTCAGACAAAGTTCCTTTTGAGACAAAACGATGTTTCTTGATGTAATTGGAATTTCCTCTCAAATTTAAGGTTGAGGGGATTTTCATTTGTCTCAACAGGAATCCTTCTGCTGCAAAAATGATCTTTATTATTATCATATTCGGTACTCTAGAATACAGAATGAATCAATAAATTTGTTAATTCTGCAAATTATATCACTTTAAGCAATTCTAAGTTCGAAAAATGAAACGAGTAATTATTTTTTGATTGGTGCGTTTGAAACCCAATTTTCTCAATGTAAATGAGCTTAGGATTACGCATTGTAAACTAAAAAGTTTGATGATTGAAAAAGTTAACAAGTGAACTGAACATAAAAAAGCACGCCTCTTTTAGAATTAATCAACGGTTTGAAGAATTGTGGTTCACACACGTGATACTGTATAATTCTTTGTGATTAGTCCTTGGGAGGTTACTGGACATTCCTCGATTTCTTCTGGGGTCATTTCTTCAACCGCGCCGCTGTACACGTTCATTTTTGCCCGTTTTCCCAGCCCTGAAACTAATGTAAATATTGCACGAATATTTGTGTGCTTTTTCAATAATTTTTCCAATATCGCACAGACGTCGCCCTCGGACGTTAATAATACAATTTGTTCATCGGTGGGCATGGGATTGAGGACACGATTTCTTGTTCTCAACCAAATTGGTTTATCGGACGGAAAGACGTATCTTCGAAGTTCGAATATTCGGTTCGGATTGTTGTGCGGAATAAGTCGAATAAATGCAAGATCTTCAAATCTATATCCCAATACTTTTGAAAAAGTTTTCCTGAGAGTAGCAGACCCAGACCTGTCATGAAAAGGTGGCTCGGCAGCTGGTGGAGACCCGGCAGAAGAATGAGGCAGGGCAAGAGAATGCGTCATGGCAACAGAAAGAGAAGTGTCTGGAGAATGTCTGTCAGGAGAATAAGAGGAAGAGGATCCACGGCGATGAAAATCAGGATTAGGGCCACCATCCGGCAAACGCTCGGACTGTGAACTTAATACTGGAACAAGAAATACAGGATTACATTTTTGTTTCAATTACACAATTGTATGTTGGTACATCACGAGTTGGAAATGAGGTTGTAATTGAGGGGCCTAATTCTATGAAAGCCTATATTTTTTTTTCATTCAATTGAATTCAACAATTTTTGAAAAATTGGTAAGAAGGGACAGTAAGAAGAAATTTAATGTAAAAAACCATTATTTGAATATTTATTCTTCGTAAGTCTTAAACTTTTAAAGCTTGGACATTTTTGTCTAAATCTACAAAAATCTTTCATTCATGCACGATTAAAAAAAGTTTCCCAAAATTTTCCAGGTTCGTTTTCGACATATTTTGATGTCTTCAAATCTTAAAATCAATCTAAGAAAAAGTAAACGCTAAGTCATTGAAAATTTCCCCATATATCTTTGTGTAGGTATCGAACATATTTTTCAAATTATACCCAATATTAAAAAATCATTCACAATACAAATTTTCTCTTTCATCAATAATGTTTCGAACCGTTCAGAAATAAATTTTGTCATCAACCCAAATTACTTACAGTACCCTCCCACCTGCCGTGAAATTCTGGTACTAGGATTCGTGTTGTTGTGGAAACCAAATTAGTTCTTTCTATACAAATAGTGCACATGGGTGAACAAAATTCATTTGTATTGTGTTTTAATATATCAAGAAATTACTTAATCGGGACGGAAACAATTTTTCTTTTGTAATAAAAAATAATTTTTGTTTGATAAAATTAAGTAAAATCTTCTTATAGTTCGTCACGTTCAAGAATTATCGGTCACAACTATAGGGACGTTTCAAAAGCATAGTTGCTTGAGTAATCGTGACCGGTCACGAGGACTAGGACGACTCTGTCAAAATGTTATTTCCATAAATAATATTTTCATTGATTCCAAAAAGGCATGAAATGAAATCGGAGAACCGACTTGTTATTGTGAGTAGTAATTGTAAGAAGAGAAGAATAGAGAAAAATTAATATCTTCAGATATAAACGAAGGAGTGAGCAATAATTAATTTTTTTGAATGTGCTAATTTTCCATCGGGAGAAGTGTTCATCGAAAGAATAGGTTTATCTCCGAAACCAATTCTTTTCTATTTCCTTAACGATTGCCACTTGTGTTGGGTTTCATGCAGGCGACCATATTTTACATTTTTTTAATTCCTCTCAATGCGAGCATTAGACACACTTCTCATGATTATTTTTAATTCCATACTTATATGCTGTATTCTCGATTCATTTAATTCTCTCTAATTCGTCCACAAAATGTGTGTGCTAACATGGTTTCTATTCCTCTGTGTGCAGCATAAGTTTGGAAATTTCAATTTTTTTTATCATGGTTATTTTTAATGTCATACTGACATGCTTCATTTTTGAGTTATGGTTTAGGTTAAATTTTTGCAATTTGGCTACTAAACATCTCGTCTCCTCTCCTGAACCCTAAAAACGATTTCATATGTTTAGCAGTCAAGTTGAAAAAATTTGACCTAAACCAAAAATTCAAAGTCAAACAAAAAAACAGGAAGCAAAAAATTAAAAAAAAATTTGGATTTCGACTATACTGGACCAATATTACTACAATGTTATATGGATCGTTTTTTTGACTCCGTATACTTTTTTTGTGTTCGATAGATTAATGAAAAAATGTTCACATAATTTACCCAAATACAATACTTATTCATTTAATAAAATGCATTTATTTCAATTCACAGTTGCGCCTCAAATCTGACATTATTCCATTCCTTGCTATTCTTTCTTTAACATTTCTCCACTTTTAATTCCTTCCAATACGCTTCCATTAAATTTTTCTGAGTGGATTAAAATGACTAGTTTTCGCGTCTTCAAAGTGACATTATTTTCTTTTTTTCTATTCTTTCTTTTGCACTCCTCCATTTTTTTAAATGAAAAGGAATAGGTTAAAAGGAATAGGTTTTGAGTCTTTTTCCTACTCGTTGGTGAAACTTTTGATGAAGGAAAATTCACGTATTAATGGGAATTCAGATTCCGATTTTTTGTAAAATTCTCTCCTTCTTACATGGTTATCAGTTTTCAGTAAAGTTGATATTTATTGAGTAGTTTTTCATTAGATAACATTAATCTACACATACTGCATAATATAAAAAAATTTTCGGAAAGTCCCTCTATAGTGTCTTTGTTGATTGAGCTTACCCCCGAGACAGCTGCAATAGAGGAACTCTGGTGCATAGTTAAGTACAAAAGTACACTTGAAATACACCTTCAAATCGCTAAAAACTGATTTAAAGAAAACTTAAATTTTTCCACGAAGAGTGGAACTACGACTCACGATTACTAGTACATGACAGATTTGGAAATCACGATAACTGGGACATCGGTGATTTTTGACTTTGAATTGTTTATAAATAAAAAGTAATATGAAATATAATGTAAAAACAATTTTTGTAACATTCCAGAATGTTTCATTCTTAAATCAGTAAAAATATTTTTTTGAATAATACTTCCAAAACAATTTTATAAAAATTTGAAGTCAATGAAATCTCTTATGGTCACGATTACTGGGACGTTTACCTCATGAAGAAAAAAATTAAAATTGAGAACTCTGGATAGGCATGTATGTGTCTCCTTAGGAAACAGTTTTTACTGAATTCATTTTTCTTAGAATTGACAGCCATTTATTAATTGGAACTGACTTCTTAAATACATAGGTTAAATTGATGTCAACATTTTTTGAATTTTAAAAAAAATATCATGAACTTATTATCATTAACTTGACATAAAGAAAGTTGGAACCAAACTTTTTTTATATAGCACAACATCAAGTGATATGAAAATTGTGATATTGAAGGTAATTTTCTTGATATAAGGTCTATGCATAAACGCGAGGTAAGCATAAGGCCTGAGCGCAAAATTACTGACGCACGCGTTTTTTCTGATTTATTATGGGTGTGAATAATTGTGGCATACATACGTAATACTGTAAAGCTCTTTTTTATTAGTCCGTGGGGGGATATTGGACATTCCGCGATTTCTTCTGGAGTCAATTCTTCAACCGCGCCGCTGTACACGTTTATTTTTGCCCGTTTTCCCAGCCCTGAAACAAATGTAAATATTGCACGAAGAATTGTGTGTCTGCTTGGTGATTTTTCCAATATGCCACAGGCGTCGCCCTCGGACGTTGATAAAACAAT
>CAKNXH010001271.1:0-25064 GCA_932178445.1 Andricus quercusramuli | reverse complement strand
GTTCTAATCGTGAAAAATAACATTAGCAATGATATAAATTTGAAGATCTGCATTCATTCGACTCAGTCCCTGCAGCAATCCGAAGCGGATATTCGAACTTCGAAGATACGTTTTTCCTGCCGATAAACAAATTCATTTGAGATCAGGGACTCGTGACCTTCAGCCCATTCCAAACAAAGAACAAATTGTATTATCAACGTCCAAGGGCGGAATCTGTGCAATATCGGAAAAATGATCATGCAGATACGCGATTCTTCGTGAAATATTTAAACCTGCTTTCACGGTACCAAAACGGGCGAAAATAAACATGAATAGCAGCGTGGTTGAAGAGCTGATCACAGAAGAAGTAACGGACTGTCCAGCATCTTCCAAAGAACTAATCTGAAAGAACTATACAGTATCACGTACGTACACCACAATTCTTCAGACCGTTAAGAAATTCTGAAAAACGCGTGCGTTAATTAGATCTGTCGCTTTGCGCTCGGTCTTTATGCTTACCCCGTATTTAGGATTACAGTTCTACCCTCCGAGCTGGTCGGACGTGTTTCCCGGTCGCTCCCTATCACTTCTTTCTGAGAGGTTACGTAGCTTATTCGTATTTTGTGTTTCGAAGAGTAAAGTGAGAGTTAATCGGTAGTTGTGACGACCAACGAAGAGCTAAAATCTCTCTTAATATCAGTACAAGAAAATGTAAAATCCATAGGAGCGAGTGTTCAACAATTGACTGAAGACATTAAAGTGCTAAAGAGCTTGGATGAAAAAATCTTAGAAGAACTGAAAATCTACATATAAAGATGAAATTCTTAAGAATGCTAAAAATCTGCGATCTTGGGAGGTCTTGGGAGGTCCTCAACAATTAAAGGAACCCGACTATTTATGGATAATCAGTATTTAGATATATCCTCAGCCGTGAAAAATGTGGCAGAGAAGTGTGAAGATGTTTATCATTCTGATGGAGCAATCTCAACATCATCTTTAAGGTCTACTGCTAGCAGGAAAAGGGCAAGCGGTCGCCCTCCAAAATCAGATTCTTTCAGCAAAAATCCCAACAAAAAAATCAAACACTCTCAAAAAGGAAATTCGATCAATCTTTTTTTAAAGGAAACACCAGGAGGAGAAAACTCCAAATCGATCCCAAGTTCATAAACGATTCTCCAACAGTTCCAGCATCTCGAAATATATTTTGGAATGCAAGAGGATTCAATAATCTAGACGATATATATAACTATACCACTGCAGATGACATCATATGTGTGAGTTAGACATGGCTTACTTCTTCAGCTCAAATCACGTATCCTCAGCGTAATATCGACTGTCAAGTTGTCTACAGTACAGCTACCAGAGAATCCTCAGAAGGAAGAGCAAAGGGAGGTCTACTGATCATCAACAACGCAAATAAATATAAAATGGAAACGATATGTACGGCAGAGGATTACATTTTTGTTAAACTCGAAGGTAATAGGTCTAATATAGTGATTGGATCAAAATACTCTAGCCCTTATTCTAATTTTGAAAAGTTTCTGTTCAATATAAACGAAATAATCTTTGACCTGTGATTGAAATATCCGGAATACTCGATATTTGTGGGATGGTTTGTCACGGTTAAATTGGCGAAATGAATCAATTAGAGGAGGAAACAGATGGGAGAAGGTTTTGAAAGATTGGTTTTTTGTCCTGAATGGGAGAACTAAAAGCGACTGCCCAGCTCAATTTACATTCCTACGAGAAAAAACGTCTTCAACTATTGATTTTGCCTGGTCTAATAGCGTGGGAATTCAATCAATCGGGGATTTCCAAGTGCTGAGAGTTCCAACTCGATCCGATCATTTTCCTATAGCTTCGACGTTACCAGATCACTCAACTTTAAATTACGGAAACTATTCGTGTCGATTTATACAAACTGTGAAAAAGTACATACGAAATTATTAGATTCCAAGAAGGAAGATTACAAAAATTCCTCATTAGATTCTCTCGCGAACTCAATCGATTCCAAAAAATTCTGGAAGATAGTACATAGCTGTAATTTTAAACCTTCATATAAAGATGATATAGACTTAAACACGTGGGAACAGTACTTGAAATCTCTCTACGCAGTCCGTGATCCAAATTCTTACTTAATATCGATTCACAATTTCCGAAATCCTTATCTAGACTCACACATAACTCTTGATGAAACTATTTCTAGCTTGAAACAGTCAAAGAATGGTCCGGGTGGTGTTAGCTACGACTTTTTGAAAAATTTTCTCGGCAATCTCATCCTTTACTTAAACTCGTTATTTAATAAAATAATTGATGAAGAAAATGTCCCAATATCGTCGTCTCAAACATTTCTTAGAATGATACACAAGAGAGGGGATGTCACTGATCCTGCTAACTACCGTCCTATTGCCTTAGTTACCTGTGTTACAAAGATTTTTACGCATATTCTTTCCAAACGATTTCCAGCTTGGACTGAAGACATGCGACTCTTTCCAGAGTGGCAGGCAGGTTTCAGGAGAAGGAGAGGTTGCACAGATCAGATCTTTACCCTCAACGCAATGACTCAAAATCGCCTAAGACTGAACGGAGGCAAACTTTTTGTACTCTATGTTGATTTCAAAGCAGCCTTCCCCTCAGTTAGTCATAATATCTAATGGGAAAAATTAATCTCGAAAGGTTGTGGTTCAAAATTTATGAGATTGGTAATAGATTTATACTCTGAAGCTAATATTGCAATCAAGGGATTTGGGCGTCACCGGGTCGGAAGAAGTAACGAAAGGAGTCATACAGGGGGAAGTTCTAAGTCCAACAATGTTTACATTTTTAATTGCTGATTTACAAGAATTCATGTTTGCCAGAGATATCAGAGGTGTATCATAAGACTATTTGTTGGAAATATTGCTCTTAGCTTACGCGGACGATTTTCCTTTCTTTGCGGACTCCCTGGTTGGAATGCGTAAGATTCTTGAAGGATTATCGGATTACTGTAGGACAGGGCTCTCCAGAAGGCAGCCAGTGGCTGAAAAGACTGACAGTGTCAGCCAGGAGACTAGGTCAAACCAGGCCCTCATAAATTTTCTTCGAACTCGTCCTTCGACTCGTCCCTAATCCTTCACGGTAAATTACAGTTCGAAATGGAAAAATGCAATGTATTGTGAATTAAAGTAGAGAAAAATCAGACCCTTCAGTGTGAACAATGAGCTGCAACGAGCCGTGACCGTAACTCCCTAACCCTTTTTAGGATTCCTGGAAATCGAAGAAAGAAATGACAGAAAAACTCCGTGGCAGCCGTGCACTTGTCGTGGCAGCCAGCACCTGCTGAAAGTGGTGAGCCCTGCTGTAGGATAAATGAGCTCGAAGTCAACATAGAAAAAACGAAAATAGTGATCTACAGAAAGGGAGGCTATCGCCATGACAAAAAATACCCACCTTTCATGTGCGGAACCTCCGAGATTGATATTGTCAAAAGTTATATCTAGCTGTGAACCCCATTCACCCAATCTGCACTTTTCGTCAGGGCAAAAGATGAAGCTGTTCGTAAATCTAACCTCGCTGTAGGATCAACGATTTCTCTGATTCACAGATTAAAACTTAACGCATGGTACCCTATTGTTCGACGATTGATACCCGAAAAGATATTATTTAAGGTTAGGAGAACGGGTTAGATCAAAAGATGATTTGTTAACCCTAGAGAAATACAACTGGGCCCGCCAGGTTAGAAGAATATTTGAAAAGATTGGAATAGAGGGCAATTGGGAATTACTTTCTCTTACCTCTCTACAAAAAAATAAATCGGCATGGATAAACGCTTATGATAAAATATTATATCTAGAAGATTTACAGAGAGCCCACTCGTCATCTGCTTTAATACTTTAGCCTCAATTAACCTTGCGAGAAGGACCTCAGAAATATTCCACCCTGTTAAGAATAAAACCTGCAGTATGAATGTTGAAGGTTATTGTATCTACTGTCATGAGAATTGTTTTAATACAGAACCTGTGTACCACCTCTTAGTAGAATGTCAATTTTGTAGTGCTGTAAGATTTTCATGTATAAGCGAAAGGATGGATATGTGTGAGATAAAAAATGACTGATTGAATATGCTAGATAACCCTGAAAATGATTCTATCAAAAAATTATTAAGTTTGTTAGTCAATTTAACGAATGAGTATTATAATTAATTGTATTCTTCAAGTTTTTTTTTTATTTGCTCTCGTTGCAAGTACGGCTTATATCCTCCAAAATGTTTACCATCAACCTTAATTTCAGTTTTTGATTTTATTTATTAGAATAACAGTTAGTTCCAGAATTGAACTGTAACCTATTTGTATGAATCTGATTATTCTCAAACAAATAAATAAGTACAACCCCGCGTTCATGCATAGACCTTTCAAAATTAAAGTTCAAGAATCACTTTTTGCATTTACTATTACATTTATTTATATTTCACAAATGTTTTTTGACAGAATACATCGAATTACTTTCAATATCACAAATTTCATACCACTTGATATTGTGCCATTTAAAAAAAGTTTAATTTCAACTTTTTTCATGTCAAGTTCGCTTGTTAACTTTTCCAATTATAACACCATTCAGTTTACAATACGTAATTCGAAAATCTTCTCGATTAGAAATTTTCCATTTTAAACGTACATTTCACTGTGTGACAAAATAAAACTGCTGGCACTTTTATGGAGACCTAGCACAAGCGTTAGGTCTAGTCAAACTGAGAAAAATGGTATGTGAGAAATTTCCCATACACCCCCGAAATCTTATTTTATGACCAAAACCCGTTTTGGGTAGGCTCATGTGAACAATCACTCATAACTTCGGTAACTTTTATCCGATTTATAATCATTATTTTCTAGTTTGAAAAGAGAAAGGCAGATCTTTCCGACTGCGCATTGTTCATTTTGTTGAAATGAAAACTGACGAGACTAAGGTTGAAAGGATTTGCGATTTTTAGATTTTTTTTGTGGATTTTTTCAAGTTTGACGATTTTTTTACGATATTATTCGATATTTACGATTTCTTGCGATACAATATTGTGAAAGTAAATTTAATGTCGCATCGAATGAGCATTTTTGAATGAAATTTGATGGAAATTGACGGAGTTGTGTGAATTATAAGACTTTAGGAATTATTTGATAAATTTGCATGTACGTAGCTAAGGTGGAATATTCATCAGGACTCGTCCCGTGGGACGAAAATGATAACAAAACTCAACTCACTGCTCATGAGTATCTCACTCATAGTGCGGATGCACTAGTTGTTAGTTGGAGTTGCAGTCTGCAGATCCTGTTGTTCGCTGATTCAATTCACATCAGAGTTCCGGACCTACGAATAGGCCCGTCAACCTTTTACACTAAATCAGTTTGTATTTACCCCTTCGAAAATTTTTGAGACGTTGATTCAATCCTTAACTGAAATGCACTGCACTTGACACTGGAATTGAACTGAAGTGGATCGGAACTTTCTTAGCATTATTTTTACCTAGGCAGAGCACCCTCATCAAATGAGTTTGATGACGTCTTTTCTTATATTCGCTAAGTGAAGAAACCTTATTACAAGGCAATAAAATCATCTCTGTATGTGCGTCATCAGAGGGATTTTTGCGGGCGTATGTTTGCACTTTAAAATGCACCCGGAACAAGTCACTTGGTCATTTCTGTTGAACTCGGGCACTGAAATCATCAAGGATTCAATTATGATTCTGGCGTGTCGCATTTTTTCAATGGAATTTTATCCACATTTCTTGTAACATTTACAACGATTACACTTAATTTAAGAAAATTAAGCAAAGTTAAAGAGAATTTTACATATTTCAAGAGAATTCTGCTGAATTAAAAATAATTATACACAATTTATGAAAATATTACATAAATTCTGCCGAACGTTGGAGAATTCTGCTGAATTAAAAAAATTTCTGCCGAAATTGAAAGAATGCTTCTGAATTCAAGATAATTTTCCATAATTTGGTTGATTGTGGAAAATATGTTTTTTAATGTTATTATCTCCTTGACGTGTAAAATTATACCAGGGAGTCACAACCTACTGGAAAAGCGAACGGAGAAGAAATTATACGAACTGAACTTGTGTATGCACACACTCTTGTCGACGGCACATGGACTGGGGGGCCCCCAAAAAATGGGTAATTCGTCTATAAAGTCGGAAAAAAATGGTAGCTAGTCGGCGAATCAAAATCGCTGCGACACTAAGCGATTGATACGTGGACATACTTCTGCATCGGCTCCTACAACCTAGGGCCCCACAACCCTAAATACGGCCCTGCGAATATCTAATATCAGGTTCTAATTTGCCGGATAGAAACCGGTTAGGAACAGATAGAATGTTTGCTGTGTCGAGTGCCGTGTAGGAATCAGTTAGGAACCAGTCAGAAATGAACTGTGGCCTTTTCCAATATTTAATTTCTGGTTCCATTTGCCGGATAAGGACGTGTTAGGATCCGGGTATTTTAAGTAGGGCTGGTTCAAGGAAAATTACGCCCCTAGATATTACATTATGAAGTGCGCCCTACCCCAACCTTTGAACCACTTTATATATTTTTCTATTTATTTTCCATTAAATCTCCTCAAATGTATGACAATCTCCTCATTCTATGACATCAGTTCCAAAGAAACGAGTAATCAAATTACTTTCGTTGAAACGGACTCTTATCAAATGTAAATATCTCAGAAGGACAAGGTTGAAGCCTTAAGTCTAGGAGATAACGACTGTAGTATAGAATGCATAAGCAAGTGAATCAGTGGAATATTTATCGACTACGTAGTTAATTAAATTTCTAATTAATATATTGATCAGCTCTTCTCCTACTCAGAAAAGATGAGGATTTTCTGTACTCTGCTCCTATCCTTGGCCGTTATCCTGAATTCTATTGGTGAATATAATAATGTAATATATCTTTTATATAGGTAAATATCCTTTGGAGTTATAGGCAACTCAGAATTTTTGATCCAGAGTTTAATTTTAAAAGCATATATACATATATTCTTATAGAAAATTAATTGCGCATATTTTTGTCCAGATGAAAAAATTGTACCTTTTACTATTAAGAAAAACTCGAAAACCCCGTTATACCGAATAACAAATTCCGTTGTATTGTTTTACTTTAACTGGGAATAATTCTGTCAACTCCGCAAATTGTTGGTGGTGTTTACGCTACCAGCGCCGGTAAAGAACGGTCTCCTCCAGAAAATTATATATGGCGGCTTTTATGTAAAATAATATGAAAATTTTGAGAAATTTTTTTTTCATGATTTTTTTCAGATTGCAATCGCGAGAAAACTTCACTCCTTCTTCTACCATCGTTGCACAAAAATCGTGTAGTTTGGAAGTATACTTTTGGTTCTCATCACAAAAGTCTTTATCATTTTCAAAATGGTGATTTTTCACTTGAAAATTTTGAAAAAATATAGGTATATGAACGCTTCACTAAGATTCTAACGTATATTAGTGAAAGTGGCTGCACATAGGTTTTTGGGGTCGCTGAATCCGAATATAACGTCAGATTTTCGAAATTCAATATGGTAGATTCAGCACGGTGAACAAAATTTAAAAATGTTTGGAACTGGATGAAATTGTCCGTACGTAGGTTCTTGAGGTCAAAGAATCCGAATCTATTGCAGATTCTTGAAATTCCAGATGGCGGATCAAAAATGGCGGCCAAAATGTTGAAAAATGTTTAATTTTTGCTATGTTCAATCCGCCATCTTAAATTTCGAAAATCTGAGACAAGATTCGAATTCAGAGACTCCAAAAACCTACGTACGGACAATTTCATCCAGTTCCACATATTTTTACAAATTTTGGCCGCCATATTGTACCAGCCATCTTGAATTTCGACAATCTGACACTATTATATACTTCTATTATATATTATGTATATATATTATATATTATATATACTATATACTTTGAATTCAGCGACCCCAAGAACCTATGAATGGACAATTTCATCCGTTCCAAACATTTTTAAATTTTGTTCGCCATATTGGATCCACCATCTTGAATTTCGAAAATCTGACACTATATACGGATTCAGCGACCCCAAAACCTATGTATGGACAATTTCATCCTGTTCCAAACATTTTCAAATCTTGTTCGCCATATTTGATCCACCATCCTGAATGTCGACGATCTGACGCTAGATTCGGATTCAGCGACCCCAAAAACCTATGTGGGGACAATTTTATCCAGTTCCAAACATTTTTCAAAAGTTTGGCCGCCATATTGGATTCGCCATCTTGAAATTCTGAAATATGACACTAGATTCGGATTCAGGGACCCCAAAAAGCTACGTACAGCCACTTCCACTAATATTCGTTGGAATCTGAGTGAAGCGTCCACATACCTATATTTTCTCAAAATTTTCAAATGAAAAATCACCATTTTGAAAATGATAACGACTTTTATGATGAAAACCAAAAGTATACTGTCAAACCACATGACTTTTGTGCGCCGATAGTAGAAGAAAGTGTGAAGTTTCCTCGCGATTTCAATGTGAAAAAAATCATGGAAGAAAACTTTTCTCAAAATTTTTATATTTTTTGACATAAAAGCCGCCATATATAATTTCCTGGAGGAGATATTTTAATTTTGTGCTTAAAAATGAATAAAAAAACCGGAGTTCTTTGTCATTAATGGGTTAGATCACATGATCTCACTCTAAAATCACTGACAGTCCCTTTAGTATGCTCAAAATATACTTTAGATGGGTACCGACAAAAATATGCTTCGAAAAAAACGGTTATTTTTCCAAATTGTATCAGCGCATCAATGTATATCAGTACAGGGCCATTTCTAGACATCCGGCGCCCTGGTGCAGTGTATAGATTGCTGCCCCGCCCACAGCCCCTTCTATTTTCGTTGCCCATATACCAATAAAAGCTGTTTGTAATAAATTATAGAAAATACACTAATTAATAATCATAATAATCACAGTATTTATAATAATGAATATTATTAATCATTATCACGGTAAATAAAATCTAAACAAGTAATGGAAGGGGATGAAGCAGAAAGAGAACCAAACAAACGAAACAAACACGAATCAAGGTTGAAACTTTACAGAAACCGGTAGTGTGAATAGATTTTCAGGAAAAGATAAACGAACGCATAGATAAGGCAATTTGGGAGCCGCTCGGAAGCAATAAAGAAATAGAGGGCGAGTGGGCTTCATTACGGGACACCATTGTTAAAACTGCGATTGTAGTGTGATGCGTGGTGGATCAAATGAAGAAAAGGAAAAGTACAGAATTTGTCAGCATGAGAAACAGCAAAGGTGAAATGCTGTATGGTATAGACGAGATACTAGACGCTTTAGAAGACTCTTCTAAACAATTATTAGGAAGCGAAGACATAGGAACAGAGAACTGCGACATAGAACATTAGAAGACATTATTTTGAATGTATGAATTAAAAAACCCAGTTGAAAAAGTCTGTGTCACTGAGGTTAGAGATATAATGAGAAACTTAAAAAACTGTAAGGCTGCTGGTGTAGACAGAATTAGCGCAGAAATGCTTGAATACGGTGGCGAGTACATACCCCACATATTGTGCGAATTGATGAATTTATGTATCGAGATAAGAGAAGTCCCAGACGATTGGAAAAAAGCGATTATCGTACCAATATACAAAAAAAAGGGGAGATAAAAGCAGCTGCGGTAATTACAGAAGTATCAGTTTACTAAGTACCGTAAGTAAAATATACTCGAAAATACTTATGCGTAGGGTAACGGAAATCACAGAAGAAGAGATATGGGAAGTTCAAAGTGGATTTATGTCAGGCAGATCATGTACAGATCATATATTTAGCCTAAGATAGATCATAGGAAAAAGCTTGAAAGTAGGAAAGAAAGTTTTCCGTGCATTTGTTCAGCTGGAAAAAGCATTTGACAATGTAAATAGAAGTAAACTTTGGGAAGTCCCTAAAGAGTACGGAGTCAATGGATGGCTCCAACAAGCAATAAACACAACATACACAGGTAATGAAGCTAGTGTAAGGGTAAATGCGAAACTAAGTGACTGATTCGATATTATGCAAGGCGTGAAACAAGGATGCGTTATGTCCTCATGGCTATTTATCATATTTATGAATAAGCGTCTTAGAACTGCCCTCTTCGACGAAGAAGGTGTAGATCTCGCAACAGTGAAGGTAAGTGGGTTATGAAATATGCTCATAAAACGCCTCAGTAGTTAAGAGATCTGGTATCCTTCTTGCGAAAAAACGGATATGAAGCTCTTTATCAACAGGAAGAGGAGCAACATCCTCCAGCGAACATTCCACCCGTTCCAGCAAAACCACCTTTGCAGATAGCCGATAATGCCAACATGAGAAGTAGGAGATCTATCCACCAAAAAGTCTTCCTCAGGATGGACAAATTAGCTGAAGCTAATACTACTCTCCGCGATTTGCTCTCCGAAAATGTTAATCTCTGGAATCTGAACTGTGTAGTTTACGAGAAGGCGGTCTCCCTGCTTAACGACGATAGAAGTAACGATACTTCGGTACGTCTGAGTAAGACACGCGAGCGTATTGCATAGCTTCAGTTCAAAATTAAAACGGCGAGACGACATGCATCAAATGTTCAGTGTGTTATTAGCTACATAACATCAAATAAAAAGTTCGCTCCAAAAGTTAGGGCACTTGCTTGAAACTTGAGGAAAGCAAATCACACGCTGAACAAGTGTAAACTGACGACCACCAAGCAGCACTGGGTGCAACAAATAAGATCTCTTTCAACAGCGAAATAGCGCCTTGAACGGCGAGTTGAGTGGATTCAGGAAAATTCCACCTTTTCTACTAATCCTTCCCGTCTGTTCAATGAAGCGACATGTGTAGTTAAGAATCCGCCTAGTCAAGAAGAGATTCAAGTCCTATGGGAGCAAGTATATGGAGATACTTATCAGCTAAATGAAGACGCTTCTGATATATCACTCTCTCGTAACTTTTGCCGAAGGCAAAGGTTACAAGGTCCAGAGGAAGAGTGTGCACTAATTACTGCTGAAGAAGTGAAGAAAGTTATCGCTAGAACTAAGAACTTCTCAGCGCCAGGGCCAGATAAAACCAACAACTTTTGGTGGAAGAAGTTTCCTTCTACGCACCAACATCTAGCTTTTATATTTACTACTTTCTCAAACGGAGAACAATCCGTCCCGCAGTGGCTAGTGGAAGGACGCACGGTATTGATCACTAAGATCGGAGATTTTTCAAGTCCAAAGTACTACAGGCCCATAGCTTGTAATAGTTGAACAACGTGGATGAACGAGAGGGCTGGCACGCTGCAGGGAGAACCTGTTATTAGACAGGTGTATTACCCAGGACTCGATCAGATATCGACGCAATCTGTCCATGGCTTGGATTGACTAACGTAAGGCATTCGATAACACGAACCATGGGCTACTTATTAAGCTCCTTGAGTACATGGAAGTGCATCCAAAAATAGTGAAATGAATGAAAAAGCTTATGGTCTTGAGGCGGACAAGATTTGTCATAACATCTGACAAAAGACAAGTGACTACAAGCTATGTCACATATAAGAGTGTGTGTTTCGAAGAGACTCTCTAAGTCCGATACTTTTCTGCATCTCCCTATTGCCTCTATCTATTGTGCTTCGAGGCAAAAGCTCTCAATACCTATGTGGCCCGCCGAACAGAAGAGAATATAAGGTCAACCACCTTTTATACATGGACAACCTTAAACTCTTTGCTTCCTCAAAAAAGGACTTTAACATCCTTGTAGATGCGGTAAATAGGTATTCTAAAGCAATTGGCATGAGCTTCGGATTGGACAAGTGTGCCTGCGTCCACCTACACCAAGGAAGACTAGAAACTACATCATCCCGTGACGATCAGAATGTTCAACTCACAGGCGGAAATACCATTCAACATCTTGGTATTGGAGAAACACATACATATCTTGGAATACCGCAAGCGGAAACCCAGAATGTGCATAAGTTGGAAACGGCCCTTGGAAAAAGGTATCGCCAAATTCTCAGAAAAATTTGGGCTTCCGAATTATCTGGAAAGAATAAGATCCAGGCGACCAATATGCTGGCCGCTCCTGTACTGCTCTACACGTTTGGTGCATTGAAATTGAACGTCGATGAGTTAAAACAACTTGATCGAAGCACACGCAAGATGATGTATTGGTGAAACACAAATATTACCCTAGATGGGCAGAAACTGTCTTTTGTTCTCATTAAAGTTGTCACCACCGTCTTGAAAATTGGAAAGCCACTAGCTTTGAATCGCTGAAGTGAAGTTAGCTGATGATTGGTGCAACAGGCAAATCGGATAAGTGCGGCTTCATAAAGGCTGTTTTGCCGAATCGTTAGAATTGTCAAAAGTTCAATATGACATTTACAAGGCCTTCAAGGTAAACATTGAGAATTACTCCCGAACGTAGGTAAACGCAGAATAATACCCTAGACGTGCGGGTGAAGTTTACCCGCATGGGGTAATTTTTGTTGCAGGCAATCTTTACCCCGAATTCCGGGTAAAGTTTACACTTAGTTTTTTCTGTGTTCATAGTGGAACAGTTCTCGCTTTAGCGTGCTCAGTTCTAAAAAGCAAAGATTCCCTTATGCGACTCTTACATCAACATAAATTCGCCGATGCTGCGGCATTTCTATACCGTGCCGCAGATAGGGCCGCAGAGGAGCTTCACCTGCCATTTTATTCTAGCGACACTACACATGGCCTAGCATTACTAACACCTCTGGTGCTCAAAAGTCGTATAAAGGAAGCAGAACATACGCTTCTACTAAGAGAACATGGTGATAAGCCCCTTCATTGTAAATTCTGCGGCATCATACTTGGAGAAGAGCTCTCGATGGGTCTGTCCAGCATGTTTCTCAAGTCTGCTGGATTGAGATGTGAGACTTAGGGATTTCTTGCTGCCTGTCGAGATGGCGTTATAGACACCTTAGTTTACCGCGACCGCATAATAAATGTACCTGTAAGCGATACCTACTTCCTTGCAAGTAAGAGCCAGAAACGCTTGGACATGTTCTCAGTGGATGCTCTAAATATGCATGCTACGGGTATATAGAGAGACACAATGCGGCTTGAAAGGTGTTATATTAACAGCTCAGGCACTTCCATGGTGTTCACCTATTGCCCGTCTTGCTATACGCCCAGGGGGAACTCGAGTCCATTGTGGAGAATGATAAGTGTAATATCTACTGGAATTCTTCTTTCTCCACTACTCAACGTATCAGTGCTACGAAGCCTGATATTGCACTCCAAGATCTGAAGAACAAGATCATTTACGTGATTGAATTCTTGCCACCAGCCGATGGTAATATCACGGCAAAGGAGGGAGAAAACAGGCGTAATATCAAGCACTTCTTTTCGAGCTTAGTAGGCTGTATCAAGGCTACAAAGTCCATCTTATAATTCTCATACTCGGCTGTCTTGGAGGTATGAAAGCTTCATTCATCAGCTAATTCAACGAGATTCCGGCTTGCCAGCGTCAGGCTCATTCCATCGCGAACCGGATGCAAAAGGCTATCCTTCATCTCCAACTGTTACGTCTGCCGCATAAGGTCATCCGCGGCTAGAGACCTGACTCCAAGGAACAGTGTTGCCCGATGTTATCGCTCTAGCAGGATGAATAAAGCGCATATTACTTTTCTTAGATATCGTTTTGGATAAGAAATACAAAAAAATATGTATTTCTTATCCAAAACGATATCTAAGAAAAGTAATATCCGCTTTATTTATCCTGCTAGAGTGCTTAAAAATTTCTAATCTCACGAACATAACCTCAAAATTGAAACGTGATCCTGGCCATTTACATCCTGCATTTTTCATCTACAAAAGTGTGTGAACTTACATCGTCGCATGCAGACCGAATAATTTCCATCGTCACACGATGCAAAATTACACCAACTTTTTGTACAGTGTACATTTATACCGTCAGGGTCATGGGGAGTGAAACAAATTTCTAGCGACCAAAAACGTTCAGCGCGAAAGCTTTTTATAAAGGTATAAATAAATACATCATCGCACGATCCTCGCATGATCAGCAAGAAGACACTGGAAATAAATTTTCAGTTCATTCTGGCAAAGAAATTGAGCCGACTCATTCAGACATTTTCAAACTGTGTATTTTTATGCAAAATACAGGCTGGATTCGTGAATAATATCATCACGATTATAGCAATATTAGAGGCTCTGAGACGTAATTTTATGATAAAGTCCAACGCCTTATCTCTTTCTGTCAGTTTATTGATGGATTATCGATTCATGCCCTGTTTATAATATCTTAGGATGCTAAAACGTAACAATACTACCCGTTTGTGAAATTATGGTAGATGCTGCAACTTTACCAAAAAAGGTGTTAATTTATAAGCTCATTTAAATTTATTCACTTACGTAAATTGACTACGTGCCACACTGATGCAATAATTTCCATCGTCAGACACAGTAATTTTACATCCTACAGTTATTTCTTACTGTTCCATGGGGTAAAATTGGACTAGATCGTGAATTTCTGAGCGATATTGATAAATTAACCAGGTTATACATTGTAATTTGAAAATACGCTGCTCGTGAAATTACAATCTAATTGTAAATATCACAAAAGATTTGTTTACAGTGTATCATTTATACCTTTCTTTATGTTGAAATTTATAACTTTTAATCAAACAACACAAGAAGACAAAGTGTCAATCTGGCGCTAATTTCAGTGTACCATTTCCCTGCAACAAGAATTAACCTTGGCAGTGTGAAAGGTACTCTGACGATAGGTATCGTTTCCTTTGGACTTGGGGTAGAAAACATCACCTACTGTCAATTGCTTTTACATTCTTGCCGCAAAAACGAAAATTTGTATTTGCATCTTAACTGCAAGAACTGCGAAAGCGGCAGAAGCTACAACTTTGTTGTCAAAAAAAAGATGTGGAATTTAATTTTCTATAAGAAAATATACCTTTAAAAATGCAATTTATTTTGAAATTTTCTATGGGCCAAGGGCGTTAAACACGAAAAAATTATAGGTGTTTATGGAATTGAATCCCTCAATTACAACCTGATTTACAACTCGTGATGAACCACCATACAATTATGTAGATGTTAAAAACAAAATCTAATCTTGTATTTCTTGTTTCAGAATTAAGTTCACAGTCTGAACGTTTGCGTGATGGTGGCTCTAATCCTGTTGTTCATCGCTGTGGACCTTCTTCTTCGTCTCCTGGCAGACATTGTCCAGACACGACTCTTCCTCTTGTCAAACCTGATTATTCTGTCGGTTCTCCAACACCCGGGGAACCACCTGTTCGTGACAGGTCCAGGTCTCCTACTCTGAGGCAAACTTTTCCAATCGTACTTGGATATAGATTGGAAGATCTTGCATTTATTCGACTTATTCCCCACAACAATGCGAATCGGGTGTTCGAACTCCGAAGATACGTTTTTCCCCCTGATAAACCAATTCGATTGAGAAAAAGAACTCATTTCCTCAATCCCATGCCAACCGGAGAACAAATTGTTTTATCAACGTCCGAGGGCGACGCCTGTGGCATATTGGAAAAGTCACCAAGCAGACACACAATTCTTCGTGCAATATTTACATTTGTGTCAGGGCTGGGAAAACGAGCAAAAATAAACGTGTACAGCGGCGCGGTTGAAGAAATGAGCCCAGAAGACATCGCAGAATGTCCAATATCCCCCCACGGACTAATAAAAAAGAGCTATACAGTATTCCGTATGTATGCCACAATTATTCACACCCATAATAAATCATAAAAAACGTGTGCGTCTGTAATTTTGCACTCAGGCTTTATGCTTACCTCGCGTTAATGCATAGACCTTTTGAAATTAATATTCGAGAATAACTTTTCACATTGACAATTATCTTTGTTCACATTTCACAAATGCTTGAAAAAAATCTCTCAAATTACCTTCAATATCACAATTTTCATATCACTTGATATTGTGCTATATAAAAAAAGTTTGGTTCCATCTTTCTTTATGTCAAGTTCATGATAATAAGTTCATGATAATTTTTTTGAAATTCAAAAAATGTTGACATCAATTTAACCTATGTATTTAAGAAGTCAGTTTCAAATAATAAATGCCTGTCAATTCTAAAAAAATATGAATTCAGTAAAAACTGTTTCCTAAGGAGACACATACATGCCTATCCAGAGTTCTCAGCCTTAATTTTTTTCTTCATAAGGTAAACGTCCCAGTAATCGTGACCATAAGAGATTTCATTGACTACAAATTTTTAGAAAATTGTTTTGGAAGGATTATTCAAAAAATTATTGGTACTGATTTAAGCATTAAACATTCTATAATATTATAAAAATGGTTATTATATTATATTTAATATTACTTTTTATTTACAAACAATTCAAAGGAGGTGTCTTTCAAGTGTATTTTTGTATTTAACTATACACTAGAGTCCCTCTATAGCAGCTGTTTTCTGGGTACCCTTCGTCAACAAAGATGCTATAGAGGGACTCTCCGAACCGTTCTTCTTCTCCTTCTTGCTTGTGGCTTCTTATAGCGCCGATCCGTAAACATTGCAACTCCACTGACCTTACAAACGCCTCCCTCTCGTCCCCTTGGACTGCCTTGTCTGTTATGAAGGAAACTGCTATAGAGGGACTCTAGTGTACTTCAATGGAATGAAAGATGTATTTTTAGTTTTATATTGATTGAGACCTCCGAGATGAAATCCGTCAAAATATAATTTCAAAATCGAATCATCTGATAGTTCTGATATGTCTGATGGACATTATGATAATAAATCATATTAAAAATAAATTTCCTTTTAAAATGTTTAGTTTTCATCTCAGTTAAAAATATTGTCGAATAAATATGATAGGTAAAATGTATACTTACACTATAGTAGACTTGAATTGCCTTCCTTTTTGAAATAAAGTTTGAAAAATAATCTTGAGTTTTATAAAGTCATATAAATGGGTCATATAAATATAAATGGGTGTGGTGAGCCCACACTTGTAGTTATTTACTACAAGAAACTATCCACCTAGAAACACTACCCGAATCGGGTAGTATCACGCCTACCCTGAAAGGGAAATGGCTTGATGGTATACATACATACATACATATAAGGTAACATTGTTCTATAAAATAGCTATGTACAATATAATTATACGGGACGGAAAAATTCACACAATGATGACTTGTATAATTGACTTTATTGCAACATAAATGATCAAAAAATGACGAAATTTGATAAATTGCAGTGTCTAAAGAAACCATGTGTATTTGGAGGTTATTTTCGCTATTACACATTCTTTTCTATATTATGCAGTATAGATTAATGTTATCTGATGAAAAACTACTGAATAAATATTAACTTCACTGAAAAATGATAACCCGGTAAGAAGAAAAGAATTTAAAAAAATGCAGAATCTGAATTCCCATTAATACTTGAATTTTCCTTCATCAAAAGTTTCACCAACGAGTAGGAAAAAGAATCAAAAGCTATTCCTTTTAATCGACTTGGAAAAATGTAATGGAATTGTATTGGGAGGAATTCAAAATGTAGGAGTGCAAAAGAAAGAATAGAATGAAAGAGAATAAGTTCACTTTGAAGACGCGAAAACTAGTCATTTTAATCCACTCAGAAAAATTTAATGGAAGCGTATTGGGGGGAATTAAAAAGTGGAGAAATGTCAAAGAAAGGATAGCAAGGAATAGAATAATGTCACTTTTCAGGCGCAACTGTGAATTGAAATAAATGCATTTTCTTAAATGAATAAGTATTGTATTTGGGTAAATTATGTGAACATTTTTTCATTAATCTATCGAACACAAAAAAATTATACGGAGTAAAAAAAACGATCCATATAACATTGTCGTAATATTGGTCCAGTATAGTCGAAATCCAAATTTTTTTAATTTTCTGCTTCCTATTTTTTTGTTTGACTTTGAATTTTTGGTTTAGGTCAAATTTTTTCAACTTGACTGCTAAACATATGAAATCGTTTCTAGGGTTTAGGAGAGAAGACAAGATGTTTAGTGGCCAACTTGCAAAAATTCAACCTAAACCATAAATCGAAAATGAAGCATGTCAGTATGGAATTAAAAATAACCATGATAAAAAAATTGAAATTTCCAAACTTATGCTGCACACAGAGAAATAGAAACCATGTTAGCACACACATTTTGTGGACGAATTAGAGAGAATTAAATGAATCGAGAATACAGCATGTAAGTATGGAATTAAAAATAATCATGATAAGTGTGTCTAATGCTCGCATTGAGAGGAATTAAAAAAATGGAAAATATAGTCGCCTGCATGTAACACAACACAAGTGGCAATCGTTGAGGAAATAGACAAGAATTGGTTTCGGAGATAAACCTATTCTTTCGTTGAGCACTTCTCCCGATGGAAAATTAGCACATTCAAAAAAAAATAATGAATGCTCACTCCTTCGCTGATATCTGAAAATATTAATTTTTTTCTATTCTTCTCTTCTTACGATTACTACTCACAGTAACAAGTCAGTTCTCCGATTTCATTTCATGCCTTTTTGGAATCAATGAAAGTATTATTTATGGAAATAACATTTTGACAGAGTCTTCCTAGTCTTTATGACAGGTGACGATTACTTGAGCAACTATGCTTTTGAAACGTCCCTATAGTTGTGACCGATAATTCTTGAACGTGACGAACTAAAAGAAGATTTTACTTAATTTTATTAAACAAAAATTATTTTTTATTACAAAAGAAAAATTCTTTCCGTCCCGATTAAGTAATTTCTTGATATATTGAAAGCTTAAGCAAAGAGACGCCTTTCCTAACCAAAATGTTAAGCTATTTTCCACGTTTCGTGATTCATCGCCACCAGCAATACAAATGAATCTTTTTTACACATGTGCACTATTTGTATAGAAAGAATAATTTTGGTTGATGAAAAAATTTATTTCTGAACGATTCGAAACATTATTGATGAAAGAGAAAATTTTTATTGTGAATGATTTTTTAATATTGGGCATCATTTCAAAAATATGTTCGATACCTACAAAAAGATGTATGGGGAAATTTGTAATGACTTGGCGTTTACTTTTTCTTAAATTGATTTTAAGTTTTGAAGACATCAAAATATGTCGAAAAGGAACCTGGAAATTTTGGGAAAGTTTTTTTAATCGTGCATGAATGAAAGATTTTTGAATATTTAGACAAAAATGTCTAAGCTTTTCAAGAATTGTGAAAAGCATCAAGAAAACACAAGAATTTTCTTGAATAGTGGTCCTTGCCAAAAATCACGTCTCTGAAAAAACAAAGTTTTCTAAGATTACCAATTTTTTAAAAATTCTTGTATTTAATTGAATGAAGAAAAATTATAGGCTTTCATAGAATTAGGCCCCTCAATAGCAACCTCATTTACAACTCACGATGTACCAACATACAACTGTGTAATTGAAACAAAAATGTAATACTGTATTTCTTATTTCAGTATCAAATTCACAGTCCGAGCGTTTGCCTGATGGTGGTCCTAATCCTGATTTTCATCGCTGTGGATCCTCTTCCTCTTATTCTCCTGGCAGACATTCTGCAGACACGTCTCTTTCTGTTGCCATGACGCATTCTCTTGTCCTGCCTCATTCTTCTGCCGGGTCTCCACCAGCTGCCGAGCCACCTTTTCATGACAGGTCTGGGTCTGCTACTCTTAGGAAAACTTTTTCAAGAGTATTGGGATATAGATTTGAACATCTTGCATTTATTCGACTTATTCCGCACCACAACCCGAACCGAATATTCCAACTTCGAAGATACGTCTTTCCTTCCGATAAACTAATACGGTTGAGAACAAGAAATCGTGTCCTCAATCCCATGCCCACCGATGAACAAATTGTATTATCAACGTCCGAGGGCGACGTCTGTGCGATATTGGAAAAATTATTAAAAAAGCACACAAATATTCGTGCAATATTTACATTTGTTTCAGGGTTGGGAAAACGGGCAAAAATAAACGTGTACAGCGGCGCGGTTGAAGAATTGACCCCAGAAGAAATCGCAGAATGTCCAACAACCTCCCAAGGACTAATCACAAAGAATTATACAGTATCACGTGTGTGAACCACAATTCTTCGCGGCGTTAATTAATTCCAAAAGAGGCGTGCGTCAGTCAGATCTGGCGCTTTGCGCTCGGTCTTTATGTTTAACTTGCGTTTGTGCATAGACCTTTAACAATTAAAGTTCAAGAATAACTTCTTACATTTACAATTAAATTTGTGTACATTTCACAAATGTGTGTGAAAAAATCAATCAAATTACTTTATGTAGCACACATTTCATATCACTGAATATTGCGCCATTTAAAATAAGTTTGATTTCACTTTTTTTATGTTCAGTTCACTTGTTATCTTTTTCAATCATCAAACTTTTTAGTTTACAATGCGTATTCCTAAGCTTACCTATCTTGCTTTTATTGAAGCTTCTTTGGCTTCCCTGAATACATTCTTATCAGTTGCCTGGCGCTCCGCGCTCGATTGCGGTGTGTAAAAACTGCGGCATTTTCTATAACATGTTCAACTCTATTATACTCAGAAAAAAAGGTTCTTGAAATAAAAGTATTTTCCTCTTGCCTGTTATGTTTTGAACTACGTGAATATATTTTATACAAAAATAGAATAATTGGCTACGAGATTATGTGAAGTTAGTCGCATAAAGATAATTTTTGCAGCAGAAGGATTCCTGTTGAGACAAATGAAAATCCCCTCAACCTTAAATTTGAGGGGAAATTCCAATTACGTCAAGAAACATCCTTCTGTCTCAAAAGGAACTTTCTCTGAGTGTATAATAAATTTATATTTTGATAATTCTCCACCTCGACGTGAATGTGCTTATTCCGATACTGCAAATTAAAGTAGAGATTGTTTTCTTCATCATTATTACATTCTCATCCTAATGAGAAGGTATTGGTTTTATGTAAAATTTGACTTATTTGGTCTTCATCAACTCTCCACGTTTGGAGACCTCCTGAACTAGTTTTTTCTAGTTCAGGAGGTCTCAAAACAAGGTGTCTGTCTATCTGTAGTCTGCCTGTCTGTACACGGAAAAAAAAATTTCATTAAATTTTATAGAACTAGTCCTATAGTAGAGGATACGACGGGTAGTTTATTAAAAGTTAAAATCTTCTTGGTTTTACATTGCATCGAACTATTCTACAAAATTTAATACACAGTTCTCTAAAATGCGAAAAACGTAGAATAGTTCTAGAAAATCTAAAAGTCCAGCTAATATACAGTCTACATCGGAGAAGTCTCGAAACTATAGAGAACAGTTCTATAAAATCATGGCCGATTTTTAGCCTAAAAAAACATCTTTTTTATTATCATTATTATTATCATTATGCTTTAATATTTGTTCACATATTTAAGTACATAATTATTTACTATTACACAAACAATCACTACACAAATAATCGCACGCTATTAAAATTATTATTCGCTGTGGGTTCGAACCCCCTACCTACGCATTCGGAGCTCCTGAGAAAACCTCGCAGCTAACATAACTTGTAGTATAAAAAAAAAATCTATAATATAAGCTACAGCTGTGAAGGACTGTTTGACAAATTTTCGTGATTTGAAAATTCTAGGTTAATGATTTCGGAAGTTTTATATTTATTTCGGAGTTTCATATAGAATTTCATAGATTCCGGAGTTTTATATTTATAATGTCAGTAATCTCAACAATATCATATTTCGAAAATTTAGTTTAAAATTGAGGTAATTACAAATTTCGGGATCTTTAACATTTTTTAAATTTTGGAAACTTTAAATTTCGAACAAATTTTTAATCGCAAATTCTTTTTTGGTTATAAATTCTAGTAGGTTCAAGATTAATAAGATGTTATATAGCTATATAGAATAAGTTTATATAAGTTATATGAAATTAAAGGCTTGCATTGCAAATAATTTTAAAAGTTGAATTCCCAATTCTATATTTTTTGAATCGATTAAATAAGATATGACATGGGAAAAGTTAAATCTATTTCAATTTTTAACGTTGAAAATTAAAATCTTAAGTTTTCCAATAACCGACACATCTCTAAATGGCAAGTCCACTACCCGGGTGCACCAGAACGTGCACCAGGTCGTTCGAGACGTCATCTACGAGAACTTTTTTAAAATCTAAATTGTGTCAATAGCCAAACTAACTACCATTAAGAAAATGTGAGAGAAAACAAAGTTTTCATATTTTTATTTCGGTCTTACGATACATTTAGAAAAAATTTAAAAAAGAAATCGAGTCAAAATTCCTTTTTATTGACGTTTCGACCTCATCTGTGGGCCTTCATCAGAAAGAAACATCTTATTAGAGAATAATCGAACTCAATCATAAATATTCGTCGAAGCGAATGACAACATTTAAAAATTTTGTAAAGTCAGATCATTCTGAAGTTTTAAAAATCACTATGAAGTTTGTGAAAAAACATCAGTTTGTTAGCTGTTTCACAGCATTTTAATTACAAAATATGAACCTTTTTTAACATATTGTGAAAGTTCCTTGGACTTTATAGTTTCCCAATACTTTTTTTACAAACTTCATAATGATTTTTAAAACTTCAGAATGATATCTGACTTCACAAAATTTTAAAATGTTGTCATTCGCTTCTACGTATATTTATGATTGACTCCGATTATTCTTTAAGACGTTTGTATCGATGAAGGCCCACAGATGGGGCCAAAACGTCAATAAAAAGGAATTTTTACTCGATTTAGTTTTTCAATTTTTTCTAAATGGATCGTAAGACCGAAACAAAAATATGAAAACTTTGTTTTCTCTCATATTTTCTTAACATAAAAAAACGATCGAAGGAAGCTTGACTTGATGATTTCTTTAGAAATCTTGAGGTTTATCTACCAAAATAACTACCAATGGTGAGTCGACGATCAGGATGCACCGGAACGTGTACCAGGTCGCTTAGCACGTATTCTACAAGAACTTTTCAAAAATTCAAATTGTGTCAATAGCCAAAATAACTACCAATGGTGAGTCGACGGTAGTTGATCTGGTGGTTGAAACAATTCAAATTTCTAAAAAAGTTCTCGTAGATGACGTCTTGAACGACCTGGTGCACGTTCCGGTGCACCCGGGTAGTGGATTTACGATTTAGAGATGTGTCGGTTATTGGCAAACTTAATATTTTAATTTTCAACGCGTGCTAATGTTCTCTAAGACTTGAATTCTTTTTTTTTTCACGCGCGAGCGATGCGGAAAAATCGCTGCCTGCGCACAGTAGCGACTGCGCAGCTACATTTTAAAGAACTGAAGTCTTTAGATCTTAGATTGAAGTAGTTCACAAACACTCAATACTTCGAATCGAATTTCTATGAGATTTTTCAACATTTTTTGAAGAATTTTTCTATACATTTGACTGAATTGAGGTATTTAAACCTTATAATTATGTGATTACAAACTTTCAATACCTCAATTGTGATTTCTACGAAAGTTTTCAGCATTCTTTCATGAATTTCTCTATATATTTTATTAAACTTTTTCAAATCGGAGTACAATATAAAGTTTACAGAATTCTTGTAGAGTTGTTCTAGGTTAGTTCTATATTAAATCCTGAAAATTATACAGAATATAGAAAATTTGTTCAAGGTTCGCTCTCATCCCCGACTCTTGTAATACTTCAAGAAAGTTTATTGAACTTTTTTTTTCCGTGTAGGCACGATAACTTTCGAAAAAATGATCAGATTTGATTGAGCTTTGGCACAATAAAATGCCCTCAAAGAAAAGGACAACTTCGTAAGCCAGCTATTTTTGAAGAAAATTTACAAAGTTAGTGCATTTTCAAAATTTTTGAAACCATTTTTTCATTCACTTAAAAAAATCTATGTGCGGCAGTTTATAGATCCCAAAAATCTGAAAAATTTATCCTAAGGACATTTTCCGATTAAATAAAAATTATCAGAGTTATAGCGTTTTCAAAATCCAAAAAATCATGAACGAAAATGAACATTGTAAGCCAAACAACGCATGATATAAAAAAAGTCATGAGAAGAAAAACGTTACTTTTTGAAAGCCCTACAACATTATTTCAACAACTTTTTGAATTTGTTTGAATAATTCAAAATTCTAATTTTGACCCCAGAAAACACAATAAAAAAACTAAAGAATATTTTCAGAATATTTCTAAAACTTCCAAGGAATTCTGAAGATCTTTAAATTTCAAAAGTATACAAAGGATTTTAAAGATTTTGGTGTATTTTTTAAAGTTCCAAGGAACTTTCAAGCGCTTTGCAAAATTTCAAAGGATTTCAAAAGTTTTCAAAAACTTTGAAATATCTCGAAACTTTATAAAGCTCTTGAAACTTCTTTGAAATTTCTAATAGATTTCAATAATTTGACGGTATTCTGAAAGATATAAAATATTTTATGATATTTTTAAAGATTCCAAAAAATTTTCAATTGGCTTCAGTAATTTAATTGGATTTTAAAAAATTGAGAATATTGTAAGGTATTTTCAAAGATTTTAAGGAATTTTAAAACATTATATATTATATATACTTTCAAGTCTATATTATATCTAAATAAAATTTTTTTAAACTTCTTAGGAATTTTCAAGATCTTTAAAAAATTTAAAGGGATTCCAAACGAATTAGAAGATTTTCGGGTATTTTAAAAAATTCCCGGAAATTTTCAGTATCTTATTAAAATTGCAAGTGATTCCAAACGATTTTAAAGATTTTAGGGTATTTTACAAATTTCAAGGAAATTTCAAAAGCTTTAAAAAATTTGAAGGGATTACTGACGATTTTAAATATTTCAGGGCATTTTAAAAAATTGCAAGGAATTTTCAAGAGATTTCAAAGGATTAGAAATATTTTAAGGCATTTCCACAGATTTTGAAGAATTTTAAAACCTATATTATATATAATTTTAAATTTATGTTACATTTAAACGAATATTTTTATTTTATTCCATGAATTTTAAATATTTTAGGCTATTTTTAAAAATACTAAGGAAATTTCAAGACTGTTGAACATTTTCAAAGGAATTCTACATGATTTGAAATATTTCATGATATTTTAAAAGATACCAAGGAATTTTCCCGATTTAGATA
>CAKNXH010001270.1:276827-337100 GCA_932178445.1 Andricus quercusramuli | reverse complement strand
TACATAGAATTTTCAGCTCTTAAAAAAATGGTCTCAAAAAGTTTGAAAATCTATAACTTTTTGAATTTTGATCCAAAATAGCTGACTGACGAACTTGTCTTTTTCTTTTAGGTCTTAAAAAAGTGTGCACAGACTGCAGACAGACTACAGACAGATTTTACCTTCGTGAAAATCGTTTTTTTCTGACTTAGTGGGTCTCAAAACGTATTTGATGAAACCCGACTAAGACAAATTTTACATAAAACCAATTCCTTCTCATTAGGATGAGAATGTCAAAAATTACATAAATAGGTACTTAGGATAAGCATAAGAAGGAACCTTGCGACTGTAGATAAAGTGGAAATGGAATAAAAAGAAAATTAAGTAGAAAAAAGTCGATTTTTCGATCAAATACAAAAAATTCCCGGTCATAAGCAAAATTCCCGGGGTTTTCCCGGTTTTTTCAAGGTCCAATAAAATTCCAGGGTTTTTCCCGGTTTCCCGGTCCGCTAGACACCCTGTTAAAACGTCTGCAGGCCGTTGAGCCTCGTTTAAAATGAGAGCTTTCTCTTGAATAATCAGACAAGATATTCTGTCGCTCGCTTGATTGAACCATTCTAAGACAACAGTATCCAAAAGCACATCAAGTGGGAAGCACGCACTTTTGCGTATAGCACATAATGCGCATAACGCCGTTTCATAACCAGAAATACGAAGAAATCATCTAACAGAAAATCACTTACTTCTATAAATATTAGATTAACTGTCCACGAACAACGCAGTTTTCACAATTCTCACGTAAACACTTGACAGTTTGAGATGAAAAAACACTACAGTGGAACTCCGAAGTTTGAGGTCGATCGAACCTCTCTTTCTACCATGTGAGATAGGCAGGGACGATCCGATTGTGCTCCAATGACAGGTCATACATTTCGTTTCGAAACGATCATAATCTCTCGGTCTACCCAATACTTCTTTCTTTATTTTCTTTGTCAAATAACCTTGTTGAGTAGCTACGACAGCGCCACCAATTTGCAATTATTCAGAAGAAACTTGACTTTCAATTAAATCTTAACAACAAATCTTATGGCAAATAATTAATTGTAAACCGTGGTATCAAATTTTTGATTAAAATGAGTTGACATGCACTGCTCTTTTTCGTTAACATTGGCTCCAATAACTTCGAGATACTAATTCGCGATATATATTCGCGTGCCAAAGACAGGCACATTCGATCACACGAAATAATCCGCTCAGTCCTATCGACTTCAGTTGGCTTGAGACATCGGCGAACCTCTGCTGGTCAACGCAAGCTAACCATCGTGCTTCAAGTGAACTCACGCAACATTATGACGCAGTTACACAGGTAGGCACATCCCCCGCAACGCCTCTCATCCATACCCGCGGCGTGGCGTCAATTCTCGGAAACGCTAAATCGAGGATCACTAAATCCGGGTTTCACTGGGTCTGGCCCCATCCCTTTTGACGTAAGCGTATCTCACTCGGTTCTAGCCTCGTGTTCCATAACACTGCCCCGACACAGGTAGCTGATCAACCCCGCTAGCAATCACCCCAGACGAAGAGATTCATAAAGTCACCATGTGTCATAGATGAAACAAAAATACGCAAACTGGCCGATAATACCATAGCAAGATCCGTAGTCTTTACTCTAATCACATCGACTAAGTAAAGCTTTCCATGTGGACCCACTAGTATCCAAGAACTTTCCTGTGCTGACATACAACTTAAGCTTCCTTAAGATCCATACATCTTTTCATGTAAATAAATCGCCTAGTTATACTATACACACAAATATATTTTGATTCTTGAATTATTTTTATTATATTATAAACGTTCCATGTTTGACTACAGATCGAGCTACCGATTTTAAAATATAGTCTGAGGGGTCAAGTTGCATATTTGAAACAAATGGAAAATGTAAGATATTGTCTTATCGAGTTTTTTTATATACATATAAAAATGTTATTTCTAATAGTGGAAGCTTCTTTTCAACAAATAAAAGTCTCAATATCCCCTATCATTAATTATTTTTCCATTAGTCAATAAACGTTAAGCTAAGAACGCTGACACGGCATTCCCTAATGAATTATGTATAATTGTACCCGGAAAAATTTATTTATAAAAAGGCACAAACTAGTAACTATCTCTCAGATACGAGAAAAAAAATCATAAGATGTTCATGGATTTCTGTAAATAACATGTGTGCTTCGAGAGAATATTGACAAACTCGAAGTGAAAATCCAAAAACGATTCACTACTTTTTTCACTAATATTTAATGATTACAAATATCTGTTGCATTACTGGGAAACAATTCTCAGAGGACTTGCGAGTTTCTCAGAAAAATCTGAGAACTGGTGGAATTGCAAAACACATTCGCATTCAAGGTCAGACGGTTCATAGAACCGTAGAGGAAAGATAGAACCTATATTGTTTGGCTTCGACAGCTGTGTGTGTTCACGCACTCCTGGAGTAGTCAGTAATCTTCGGGGGTTCGAATCCTCGGAATTGCGAATTTATAACGTATAAATCGCACAAATGTATTAATAGTAATTATTATTATAAAATCGCACAATTCCATTCGAGTTTAAAGTGTTAAAAAATTGTTAAAACGAAGTCCAAAGTTTTTTCTATACATTTCTCTTAAAAATAAGATTGAACATTTCAGAATTTTGCCTCGTATTCATCGTATCTTTTCTTCTGCGATTCCACGACTTTCATAGGGAGCTATACTACAGCTATACTACTTTCATTGAAAAGCTTAATTTTTGGCTTCCGACCGAGCAAAACAGTAAAGTAAAAAAAAAGCGTTTCTAATGAAGTTAGCATTGTCCGAGGAACAATGTAGCTAATAATGAGATCCACTTTGTCCAGCGCCAGTCACAAGATACAAAAGATGAAAAAAGGAAAAAGAGAAGAGGAAACAAAGGCATCTCTGGGCCTTCGCAGTTTGTAATGTAATCAGAGGCAGTTACAAGGGTCATCTTGGTGTACTCACATGAGGTCAGGCCGAAAGTGATGAATCATCGCACAGAAGGCGAGACCATCTCGCCACGAGGTAGTCATGTTTTGCACGTTTACACCTTGATAACCCTCAGTTATCCGCCTGCACCATAGCTCCAGGGCTTTAGTACCTCGTCGTTCACCCATTCTGCTTACTGTTTACTGCTGTCTATTTCCGGTCACCAGCTCCTTCTTACAATTCACTCGGCTTCGTCAAGTCACTGCCCAGCAACTCTACTGCAAGCACTACTACTGGACGATCCGTTATCTGAAATGCAAAGAGAGAGAACATTAACTTGACACGTAACGTTACAAGTAAGCTTAAAGCTATATTTAGCCGAGGCGATATTCGTACAAGTTGTGCATTTCTAGCCTCCTTCCACTAGCTGGAATCCTCAGGAGACGCACCTGTAACTTCTGGGACATTATCCTATTTATTGCTAGTTCTCGACCACAAAAACATGCTGGATCTTTTTACAATAGGAAATTCACATGCTTGAAGTTCTGAACGTCCAAATGAACGATATTTTTTACTGATGGCTTTGGAAACTTGAAACAGTGCTAAAATACTCATTTATTTATATTGCAAATTATAGGTTCAGAACTTCAGTTACATAGGAAATTAACTGCTTCTGCTACTGAAAGAATTCTTAGAATATCAAAGAATATATCTTTATGAAACTGTTAAATTTACATTTACAGGTGACCACTCAAAATACAGAAAAATTCGAGGTATAATTTCGCGGTTAATTAAATTTTCGCATTTAAAGCTACAAAACTGAAAACTGTATTATCATTAAGATTATAACTTTAAGCCAAATCCCTTTCGGGGTAAGCGTAACTCACTCGGTTCTAGCCTCGTAATTACAAGTATTCAAAAAAGAATCTCTAATTTAACAAATCTAATACGGAAGCATTCTTCTAAACCTGAAGCGTATCAAATTGAAAACGAAGCAATCAAAATTGAACAATTTCTAACACAAAAGTTCAATATTGTAAAAGTTTGAAGCTTTCAAAATTAAACAATCTAATTGAAAAGCATTTTGAAATGTACAATATTCCAAAGTAGAAGCAAATAAAATTGAAGGCTTTTAATTTCGAGGTCTTCAAATAAACAAAAAATTAAAATTAAACATTTCGAAATCAAGTTTATTCAAAACTTAAACATTCAAAATAAATTATTTTACATTTACGACACACAAAATTCGACATATTGATGTACAATCATCGTTATTCTCAACGCATTATAACAGATGGTCTGAGTAGAAGAATGCGGTTTCAAAGTGTGAAACTAGTAGCAACGAACTGAATAGTGAAAAATAAGTACTAAAAACTGTTCAACTGTTATGATTTTACATTTAAAATGTTGAGCGATTGAAATTGTATCATTTCTAAACGTTCGATATAAAATTATTAAATTTTATACGTTTTATATTGAATTATTTTACTAATATGGCTTTCATTGGAAATGAGATACAATCTTAAGCAATTTAAATTTGAAATCAAACTAAATTTTTAATGCTTTAGTTAAAAATTATACAACTCGAAGCGCTTTTTCTTAAGTTGTCTAAGTTTAAAATTTTCAATCTTAGTAAATTTAATTCTGAATGCAGTGAATCATATATAATAATCTACTATTCATTCATTCATTCTGTCTATATTGCAGGCTTCTATATTTTCGCTCGCTTTTCGCGTGTTTTTTGTCTCGCGATTTTTATAACATGTCAGTGTGACAGTTTCTTAGCATACGTCAGTTTGACACCTTATAAAATTCTCTTCAACGTGAAGTTGTCACCCTTCTTCAGAAATTACGAGGGAAATTCTTTATCATTAATTTTCAAGTTCTTAATTCTGTACTTTAGATTAAAATGAGTTAATTTTCCTAAGCTTGATGTAATATTTGAAAATTATTAATTTTTAATGATTTAATTTAATTAGTTTTAAAATCCTAATTAGAGATTACTTCAATTTTAAAGGAAGTCAGGAATTGTTTAATTTTGTAACGCTTCAAGTTTGAATTAATTAATTTTGAAATTGTTCAATTAGAAATCACATAATTTTTAACATTTTTAGACTAATTGAACTTTGAAGATTCAGGGAATTTTTTTACAGAAATCGAAATTGTTTAGTTTGGAAAAAGCCATCTAATCCTCGATCCAATCACTTTGAATGTCACGTGATACTAAATGATATAATAGTAACCTGATAATAATTTGTACTATATTTAAAACTGACATAATTCCAATTTGAAACAACGGGTTTGAATGCGTAATTTTAAAATAGTTAAATTAATTTTTTTTTGGAAAAGGTTTATTGGTATTAACAATTTGTATTAAATTACCAAAATAGATGTTAGAAAACGTTCTATCAAGTGTTGACAATATTTTACAGTTTAGTAAGGCTAACAAGCTATTTTAGATTTAAGTACATATGAAATAAAAAAAATTCCACGAAAAATGGATTCGAATGTTCTATTAGAGAAGTTTAATTATTCATAACAAAGCTTGTGTTAACAATGTTCTGTAGGTTACTAACTTTAAGCAGCAACCTTCATATATATATATATTAGATGGCAACAAGAATTTTTTATGTGAAAAAAGTATGAAAATTGTTTTATTGTTTTCAAAATTGATGTATAATAATAAAATTGTACAGTTAACAAAGTATATGCCTTCTCTTTATGCTTAAGTTGTAATTCAAGTTAATTGCAAATATACCAAAGGGTTATATTTTCTAAAGATTTTGAAGTTCTACACAACCTCTGTACGTTATACATAATCAGCCAAATTCATGTGTGTCTTTAGAGAAAATTAACAAACTTGGATATTCTTTATCTTATGAATATCTGCCAGATATAAGAATTTATTAAATTATTTAACTCGTTTCGAAAATTGTTCATTAATGGAATTTTGAATTTTTTATATTTTAAATATTAGGAAATGGAAATACAAGAAGGTGAAAGCACGCGCGCTTTTGCTGCTAGTTTATATACTATTCTTGTAAGTATTAAACAACTTTAAATTTAAAATTTCATAATTTTATACGATTTAAGTTTGTACCAAACAATATTTAATTGTATAATCTAACAATACTAATTTGAACGTTTTCTAAATAAAACTTTTCCTTCCACCTTGAAATCAAATTTTATACTTTTGAATGATTCAATTCAAAATTATTTAATTTCACATGCTAGTAGTTTAGAATTATTCAGTTTATACAAAGTACAGGGTGCACAGCGTAAAAGAAGCTCAAAAAAGGGGAACTAGGGTGATTTTCTCACGAAAAAAGGGAAAATAGGGGAAAAATTAAACATTTATTTTTATATGTCGAAAAGAACAAACAATCTTTTTATAAGAAATGTTATATTTTTAAATAATTTTCAACGATTGTTCAATGATTTCTGCCATTCAAGAATTTATCTTTGAAAATTTGATATACTCAGGTCGTTGGTAATCCATTCACAGTGATATAAAAAAGTCCGAGAGTTTAACATCGTTCTCAGAAATATTTATTTCCAGGATTTTTCATTTCTTTCTTACTCTGATCAATACTTTCAACATAAATTTAAAACTACACTCTTCAGTAGAGCGAAGTAAAAATGTTAAAATTAATCGAATCGTTTGAGCTGAGGGATAAGAATTTGTGGTCCGACATGCAGAACACGCATAACAAAATTTTTTGAAATTGGTTAATATCTTCTGTTCTGTTTTTTAAATTTACAATTAAAAATGTTAAGAATTAAAACAAATTTTCCTCCTTTACAATTTTTTGAAAATGTATAAAAACATGTTTTTTGGATTGATTCAAACCTGAAATTTCTTCACCTTGAACCAAAGAAACATGTTATCATTTTTTATTCATACGGGAAACATTTTTTTCGTACGTTCCAAAAACGCAAAAAAAAATGAAATCCCAAAAATCCTAAATCACGACAAAAGTTTTCTCCGAGAGAGCAAAGTGGTAAAATATTTCTTTGGTTCAAGCTGAATAAATTTCAAGTTTGATATATTCAATTTTTTTTTAAGTTGTGCATATGACTCAATAAAAAAACATGTATTCTCCACATTTTCAAAAAAAATTTTACTGCGCAAAAAATTTATTTTTTCGTAATTTTGTCTTATTTTTCACTAGTAAAAGCAATACATATAACAAATTCGTCATAATTTTTGAACCAATAGGAAATATTTTGAATTTGAAATCGTTAAATTTTACTGATTACATTTTTTTTCACTTTTGTCGAATGCCAACCCACAAGTTTTTTTCTCCTCAGATTCAACGATTTGATTTGTTTTTGAATTCAACTCCGCCCTACTCTTTAGTGCTCTTAAACTCAAATTAAAAATTGCTCAAGTTAGAACATTTAACATTGCAGTTGATGAATTTGAAATATTCAATTTTTTAATTAGGTAGGTATATAAAGTGTCCACCTTCTAATACTTATTCAAAAAGTATTGTATGTTTTGTTTTGTTATTTGTACCTTACTTATTCATGAATAATTTATTTAAGTGCTATACTTGGTTTAATTATTATTATTCAATAATGGGTACACTTACTAATTTCAGAGAATTTTGCGAAAAAAGGGGAATTTCAAGAAAAAAGGGGAAACTAAGAAAAAAAGGGGAAGACTGTGCACCCTGAAAGTATTTTGCTTGTTCTGAAATAATAATTAAAGCATTAAAAGAATTTAATTTCTAATTTTGAAACTTTGATCGATTAAGATTTCAAACTGATCTTGAATGTTCCAATCGAAAATAATTACTCAACACTTTGAATTAAAAATTCTTCTGTTTCAAACGCTTTTTTCTATTTACTCTCGACCACTCTAATTATTTTCGAATGCTATGAATTGCAAATTTTTCAACTACTAAGGCCTATTACAATTATTTATATTTAAATCTAAGCGGTTTGTAAGTTCTTTTTTTAGAAGTGAAAAAGTGACTCGCTAGGAAGCTTGAAAGTAAGCATTCAAAATTGCATATTTTCAAATTATGAAAGTTTCGCTGTAAACAATGATTAACAGTTTAGAGACCACTGGAGCAAAATTTCACTCTTTCTTTCAGTCAGATCTCATCCAATCTAACTTTTAAAATTGAACGATTTTAGAATTAAGCTTTAAAATTCAACGATGTACAATTAGAAGTGATTTAGGCAGTAAAATTGTGCATTGGAATCGCATCCATTAAAAAAATCTAAAAACAAACTCGTTCAATCTCACGTTATTTCATACGACATCAAGAGTAATATATTTAAAGTAGGCCGTGGCTACGGGTACCAAAATTTCGATACAAATAATTGGTTTTTTTCGGTACGAATAGCGAGATTGCTAATAGCGAGACGGCCAATTGGATAAGTTTTTCTATTGAAACTAAAAAAATTTCCGGTTAGAAAATAAATTCATTGTCATTTCCCCTTTCCGGTTTTCCGATCTAGTGATATTTCTACAAATCATGAGTATTTTTCTACTAATGCATGGTAAACTTCCACTAATTCATTCATACTAGAAATGCTCGAAAGGCAATTGGTTAACGACTTATCACCCTTTCTATCTAATTAAGATTTACAGAGCGAATACAAAAAAAGATGGAACCCTATTGTATACCATGGCGCTTTTTGAATAAACACATACTCTGATATGGAAAACAGCTCAGTGAAAACGTATGTGTTTTTCCGAAAAATTTAGAAACTCCTTGTAACTTGATCGCCAAAGTTGGTAAATTAACCAGGATAAAACTCTCATTAAAGGAGACACGTTCGATATCTGAGTGGCATGTATTTTTTGAGAAATAAGAGCTTGAAATTTAGCAAACTTGAATATCTTACAAACTAGACTGGCAATGAGGCATGACGAAATTCCCGAGTCGAAATATAGACCCTACTTTGATGCTCTAAGTGGAAGTATTGCTTCTACTTTGAAGCTGCTTATTCTACTAGCCCCTACTTAGCCGCTCATGAAGATATTTTCATTCCATTTTGCTTCTACATAAATCTTAGCCCCTACATTGCAGCGATTGTCTCTACGTTCTTGAGTTTTATTAACGTCTCCTTTGAAGCTCTATAATCTTCACAGAATTTTTAAGTTCTCTTTTAACGCTCTGTAACTTTTTGTATATTTTTAACTCCTCCTTAGACACTTCTCAATCTCTAAATTTCAAAAATATTTTTTTTAACTCCTCGATAAACACTTCTTAATCTCTGTATAACATTTTATAATAATTTTTGTTAACAAAAATCAAATACAAAGTTTGATATGATATCAAGACATCTATTCCAGAGGAAAATTGGCTTAACACTAATGTTTTATCTTTTCTTTTTCATAATATTTATCTTTGTTGTGAATTGTAATTTTAAAATTTGTTAAGTTGAATGGAGGTTCTTGAATGAAAGTTCTAACCTCAAAAGTCGATCTCTTCACATTTCTTAAAAAATATCGTAATCATAAGCAATTACATGTCAAATCATCTCAAGGATTTCAGCTATTGTTAGTAATTCAGATGAAAATTCTTGTATACGTTCTTCAGGTGTTGAAAGAAAAACGCTACAATAATTTTTTTCTTAATACAAAAACTTGAGGGATATTCAAAATTGAAAATTTTGGTCCTCTTCTCTAAAATTTTCAAAACTTTCGTGATTTTAGTGATATCAAGGTCATTTTTTTTTTTAATTATTCGTAATAGGACGCAGTTAAAAAAAAATATATTTCTAAAACTGCGTCCTTTTACGAATAATTGAAAAAATATACCTTAATATAATTAAAATCACCAAAGTTATGAAAGTTAAAGAAGAAAAGACCAAACATTTTAATTTTGAATATTTCCTAAGTTTTTGGATTTTTTCAACAATTATTTTGGGTTTTTTCCTTGCAACATCTAAGAGGAAGGATACTAGAATTTTCATCAAAACTATTAACAATGGCTGAAATTCTTCAGATGATTTGACATGGAATTGCTCTTATATATTTTTTACTCTGTAGAGTAACTTATTTTATGAAATAGATAGGATAGCGACTACCACGTACCTATAACTGTATAATGTTATCTTTGATATTATCTTCATATATATTTTCTTTTGCTACAGTCGGCACAAGGTGCCGTTTGTCTGATTGGGCGGTTTTTAACGACAATGGTCCCGAAAGTACACACACGGTTAGAAATAAGGAAATGAACATTTCTCCGATATAATTAGACCTGGAATCTAACAGCTTTGACGTATTATTAACTTTGATTTATTGACTTCGCTCTCTTTGCAGTTCACATACAGTAACTGAAATTTTAAATTTTCACGCTCAAATATGGCGTCGCTGCCTTGACGCTTGCCCTCGCGTAATAAATACTTTGTTGTTTCCTCCCAGCTCGAACACCGCAGTTTGTAGAAATGTCAATTTTATTGGTAATAGCCAAAGAAAATATCTTTGTTTTCGTGATAAATATTAAAATAATAATATCTGAAATGGCTTCAAGAGAAAAGAAGTTTGCGCTGGCCTGGTGGATAGATGATAAAAAACAAGATGTCATTCACTTATCATTGATTCCGAAGGAAAGTAGAGAAGTAGGCTGAGTAGCTCTTTTAAAGTCAAATGATATGGAAGAAAAAAAAACAATTGAGTTGGAAGCAAAAGTGCTAGCTATTAGCGGTAAATAGATTACTTTACATTGTACTATATAATTACATTTTTCCATAATAATGACTCGAAATCTAACTTACTTGCATTCAATTCAACCAAAAAATAGTTTGTATACATATTATTTCATAATTAGTTACTTATTTTTTTTGCAAAACCCTCAAAAGATAATTTTATTCCTATTAACTTCAATCACTTATTTACAGAATTTGTTAAAAATAATTCATAATGTTTTCATTCCAATACCACAATAAATAATATTGACAATATTTAAATTTTTACAACTTATCTTAATCATTTTTTTTCAAATATCCCGCCATTTAAATTTTCTTTAATGGTATTTATTTTCAAAATTTTACTCTATTATTTCATCTATTTTTTCTTATTCGAGACTGAAACTATTCGATAATAACTGTATACCGAATCCATTTTAAATCAGGCAGGGTTCTGCATTTGGAATCGCAGAATCTCTCGGAAGGAAATATGTTGTTTTTCGGAGGTTATTAGGCAATACGTATTTTTCCGATTTGCAAAAAAACAATCCCAAAAAGTTAGGTGTATTTGAATTTTGTGCTTGAATTTGGAGCAAAAACTCAATTTTTTTCTTCAAACCTCTATAACTTTTGACCTAATTGAGTGTTCATGGTCTTCTACCAAAGCGCGACAGAACATTGAAAAAAGGTTTAAAATTAACAAAAGGGTTTTTTCTTGAAAAATGAAAGATCGATTTTCTCAAAAAACCCACTTTGAATTTTTTGCCATTTTTTAAACTTTTACTTTGATAATGAGGATATCTTGTAAGTCTGCTGGCATGATGCTTATAAGATGCCTTTCTTCTATGATTAGAAACTTTTCAAAATTTTTTGAAAAAATAGAAAAAGTGTGATTTTCCAGAAAATGTATTTTTTCATGTTTTCAAAATTCGAAGAAACGAATGAAAAAGATTTTCTTGAAAGCCCCACACTTTTTATTCTTCTGAATGTTTTAAAAATTTTCTGCTAATAGATGAAAGGCATTTTATAAACACCTTGCGAGCTAAACTATTACCAAAGCACGAGCTTAAAAAAAAAATTGGCATATATTTAAATGTGGGGTTTTTTGAGAAAATCGATTTATAATTGTTTGATAAAAACCGCTGCCATTTTGTTAATTTTGAACCTTTTTTTTAAATTCTCTATCGCATTTTGAAAGAAGACGATAAAAGCTGTTCGAATATGAAAGAAAATAATGAATATCTTCATTAGGTTAAAAGTTATAGAGGTCATGGCCAAAAATTAACATAATTGTGATTTAAATCCGGATTTTCTTTTTATTCTATATTTTTTCTTAAGAATACAACACAGTAACATTTTTAGTTAATGGGGCCTTAACCCAACTTAATTTTGTTACTTAGTACTATTGTAGTAATAATAATTATCTTCTCAAGATTATTTCAAATTTATTATTTTGAAAGAATATATTAAAATGTATAAACGTCTTCTACGTACATGTGATTGAACAATAAAAATAATTAATAAGTTCATATTTATATGGGTTCCGAAGGCGAAAAACCAACATTAGTACAAGTGGAATCGCAAAACAAGGAAAACGAGCAGGATAATAAAACTTATGCTGTTCTATAATATGTGTACTTCGATATTTATATCCTAATATGTTTTACTTCATTATCAGGGTGTCTAGTGATCAGCCAATTTGAAATTCCCGGGTTTTTCCCGGTTTTTTCCAGGTTTTTTCCCGGTCAAATATTTTTCCCCCGACCAAATTTTAGATGTCTTTTTGTGACTTTTTGAAGTCCATGTGTACATACAAATAGGAATTTCAACATAATATACATAGAAAAAATCTGCCCGCTGCTCGAGCATACAATTTGAATGTTCGATATTTTGAAGAAAACTCAAAAAGTTGTTCTGATAATCTTGTAGGTACATAGAATTTTCAGCTCTTAAAAAAATGGTCTCAAAAAGTTTGAAAATCTATAACTTTTTGAATTTTGATCCAAAATAGCTGACTGACGAACTTGTCTTTTTCTTTTAGGTCTTAAAAAAGTGTGCACAGACTGCAGACAGACTACAGAATACAGACAGACTACAGACAGATTTTACCTTCGTGAAAATCGTTTTTTTCTGACTTAGTGGGTCTCAAAACGTATTTGATGAAACCCGACTAAGACAAATTTTACATAAAACCAATTCCTTCTCATTAGGATGAGAATGTCAAAAATTACATAAATAGGTACTTAGGATCAGCATAAGAAGGAACCTTGCGACTGTAGATAAAGTGGAAATGGAATAAAAAGAAAATTAAGTAGAAAAAAGTAGATTTTTCGATCAAATACAAAAAATTCCCGGTCATAAGCAAAATTCCCGGGGTTTTCCCGGTTTTTTCAAGGTCCAATAAAATTCCAGGGTTTTTCCCGGTTTCTCCCGGTTTCCCGGTCCGCTAGACACCCTGATTATAGAACTTCGTTCGTTTTTGAAACACACTGTTACAGGTTTATAATTGTTTATTTTGTGATATCAAGAATTACTTCGTTCTATTTTCAAAGATTCTAATACAACAATTATAAGGAAAAAAGTATTTATAACTCATCAGCGAAAGGAATTTGAAAGTGCACGGAAAACATATTAATTGACGAAAGATTAACAAAAGTTGAGTGAGTCGAGGACACTGTGACATTGTGTACATATTTCATAACATTTTGCATCTTCATTTAACAACAAATAGTTGTATATTCATTTATTCAATATTAGATACACGTTGTTTTTAATGCTCAATAAGAAATTGTTGTTGAATGATTATGCAAAATAACTTAAAATATTGCGCAAATGTCGCTATGTTTTCGTCATACTCTACTCTTGTTAATCTTTCGTCTAATAATTTTATTTTGTCCGGGAAGGTAGAATGTGGAGCATTAAAGTAGAAGCAAAAACTGAGCCCCTATTTTGATGCTCCAAGTGGAAGTTTTGGAAATTTGTGCCCATTAGAGCGCCAAAGTAGGGGCAAAAATCGCATTGGAATAGCTCCTACTTTAAAACCTTAGCCCCTACAAATGACAGCGTGAAGAGCGTCAAAGTAGGGCCTATATTTCGACTCGGGTTGCCATCCAATTGGGGTCTATTCCACTGATATCGTTTTTTGAGCCATTTAAAATGTATCTTAATGAGCCTCGCAGGGTGTCTACTATAATTTTTGCCCATCAAATCTGTTTGGAAATTAGTTATCAATCTTAAACGATAAACACGTTTAAATGAAAAAGTCTAAATAATCCAAATAGATAGATACCCTCTACTTTTGTTTCACTCGCAAGAAGTAAAATTGATAATGCTCTCGTTAAACGTCGTTTGTTTATGTTCAAAACGTTGCACTCGAACGACACGCGTCGCAATCACTTCGTATGAATTACGGGTATAGTCGAGTAGTTACATGCGGGCACGATACGAAAAATTCATCACTTAATAACATATTTCTAAACTTCAGTGCAACGTGATACTTTTTCTAATTTCTATTAAAAAAAGTCAAAAGTCTTTCTCACTTTGAAAATTCAATGTTCACCATCTGAAGAACTGGAATTATGATGTCTATACTCTCTCATTCTGATCAATCATTGTGAAATGGGTCACTGAATCAAATCATGAAGAATTTTCACTGATAAACAGTGAAATCTCACTGATTCAAATTTAGAGAGTTAAAATTAATAGTATAGACAAATTAGACCACCTCAGATTGAAAGATGGCAAGAGGTAATAAAATTACGTTATACCTGTTTCACTCAATGTAAAACATCGGGTTAGTAATATATTTAGTCACAAATTCAAATTAGGTGACGCAATAATCACTATAGTTAAGGTTATTGACTCCCTCTGTGTTAATATTAGATCAAATTTTATCAATTCTAAAAATTACTAATTGATTCTCTCAATCATGAAACAATTTTTTTACAAGTCTACTATTAACAATATTAACATAATATATGAGTGCCAACAGAAATTTATTTTTTGATTCACGTAATGGCCCTTGGCAGCGAAAAAAAATCTTTTTAACGAGTCACTTCTTCGAAGCAAGTTCTTTCTTTGTCTTCTTACTTCTTCCTTGGAATCGTCTTTTCATATACTTGGACTTGCAGAAAGTTTCCATAGTCACTATGGTGCTCACTGAGACAAGTGAATAGAATGGCAGTTGTCCAATAGTTTCTTCAAAGTTTCAGACTTGAAATGCCTATTGTTCAGTCTCTGATCAGAGGGAATCGCAAAAATGTAGCCTAGTTTTTAAGTCTTTAACCTTTGCAATCTGGCTTTCTTCTGACAGCATTACAAAAAACTTTTGGTCTCTTCGAAGGATGAATAGAGGCAATCGATCAGGAAACGAGGGCAGTCATTTTTCCATAGTGATTTCCATTTTTCTAAAAATAATCTTCGTCTTCTAGTAGGTATACGAAGTTTATGCTACGATCATGTCTGGAATCACATTCTTGATTCGGCAGTGTAAAATTAAATGAATGTTGTAATATGAAAAATGATCTTGTCGCGCAAATCTTGATCGGCCATCTTTAAATATAGTTTTTGTCTATTTTAGAAGGTAATGAATTTTATTTGTTTCAAATATTGTACAAAAATTTTCTTGAATTGCAAAACTGAGAATAAAAACTGTAGTTTGTATTATACAGGAAGTGGTAATTTCAAATAACGTTCTTCCTGCAGGCTTTGTTGAGATCCTCTTAGATAATATAATTTTTTTGAATAGCACACAATTAGAAACACTAATTACGTTTCTTAAATATTAATTTATAGTTGTACAATCGGTTCCTCTATTCACACATACTGACAAACCAAATTTATGTTTTCTTGTAAGTACACTGATAAAAATGTTAGAAATCTTACTATACACTTCAAATTTGTTTTAAAGATTAAGAAGAAACACAGGAAACTATAAGTTTTCTATGATTTAGTGTATGAAACAATATCAGTAAATTTACAAATGGAAATTTATGGAAATTGCTTCCATTTATAAATTTACAGTATAGTTTTCTAATTATGTAGGAAAAAAGGTTCTTTAATCAACAAGTCAAATACAGTACAAGTCCGATAAGTTGCCGTCCGATAAGTGTACACTCCCCTTAAAACGTCATCATACGCACGGCACGCACACTAATTGGGGTTCTCCCACTACGTGTGCTATTTTGCTTATGATTTGCGCATCATTCTTACGCATGCGTGCACCTAATATCGTGCTACTAGAGGGGGCATCCGATAAGTCCGCAATTCCTGGAATTTTCTGCCCCTACAGCCCCGAAATGAGAAACTTATCGGACTTCTACTGTATATGTACATTTATCTATTATATAATTCAATTCGCTATACGCCAATCATAATATTGCATATATTATTATTCGACTTTAATTTACAATGCATGATAATTTCACAACGAGAATGCAATTAGTACAAAAATGCGTTTCTCTGGCTGGAGAAATAGTTTTCTCTCTAATCGCACGTTTCTGAATTGCTATCTACTATTACCTCTTTTCCCTGAGTGAAATAGTGCACAATTTAAAGTGCATTACTATTCATTTTAATTGAGACGAATCCGTTCATGATAATGGAATCTGTGGGTATTCTCTAGGCAATGTACATATCATGTATAATTGAGACAAAAAGGAAACTATCAGGTACTGGCCCGTAAGTGCCTGTTGGTGCGGCTAAAGCTAGAGAATGAGTTGGCCGGTTAGAGAAAAAAAAGAGAGCCGTTAATTCGAAAGTCTGTGCGAGCCATCATTTTCCACGCGGTACTGCCTTTTCTTGTTAGATATAGATGCAAGAACCATCCGTGCAGCGGTAGCACGAACTTAAACAATAATTAATGCCCCACCTCGCAACTGATTGTGAGTGAAACGTATAGGTGCGCAAGAATATAAGTAAAAGTTACGTGTGGCAGCTCAAGTGGTCGGCCTTGTTCTCAGTTTGCCGGTTACGAGGTCGTCCTGGCATTATACCCGATGTGATGTGCCGGCCACGTCGAGAAGAGGCGGACATGGAAAATTAATCGATTAAACTAACTTAACCAAAAGTGAAGTTCAATCGTGTTTATATGAGAATATGAGTAGTCTCGTTCGAATAGAACAATATGTCATCCTTCTTTTAAGAATTTTTATCTTCTGAACAAACCAAAAATTACAATAATAATAATACTCAAGCGAGACGGCTCATATAATCCTGATCAAACTGATTTTAAGATGAGTTCGTTTAATACGAGAGATTATAAACACTTTAAATCCGCTGTATAAAATCTCGCGAAATTGTTTGAAATCCCTAGAGAACATTTGAAATCCCTTGAAATCTTTGAATTTCTTTAAAATCAGCTGGAATATTGAAGAAACATTTGTTATCTTCTGAAATCCGTTGAAATCGCCTGAAATGACTTGAGATCTTTTGAAATACCATAAGCATAAAAGATTTTAATTCTATACAGACCCCTCGATATATATATACACACACACTTATTATTTTTAAGGCCAGCAAGGCTGAAAAATAAACGTTTATCTATCTATATATATACTTATTAGAAAATTATTAGAAAAACAGGAGAGTTATCAAGACCTTAAAAGAGAGCTGCAACGACTGTACCCAAAATATTCGGTGCGAGTAATTGTCCTTGTGATAGTTGCTCTCGGAGGTGCGAAACCATCCGTGCCAAAAATATGCCAAGGCACTTGCGAGATGGATGCAGAAAGCTGTCATCCTTATCGTCCGTACCGATAACAATGTTTTTCTGATTCGAAGCTAATTTTTCCGGTCTAAAAATCGTTTGAAAATTTTGTAATATTTTGCAATATTGTTAAACCCTACAAAATCCCTTAAAAAGGTTTTAAGACCCCATAAAATATTGTTAAGCTTTTAAAAAGTTTTCGACATCCAATGTAGCAGAGATATTCAACATCAATATCTCAACATCAACAAACTCCATCCATTATTTTACAATGTATTTATAATTTATCTTACAAATCTGAGTATAAAGATATTCAATCGAATTTTCACGCTTCACGCATATATCTTCGTTTTATTCATAAAATTACAGCAAATAATTGTATCTGACTATATGTATACCGCGAGTCAAAATTTTTCAAATTAACACTGCACTGTTTTACAAACAAAACAAAAACACTACGTAAATATACTTTTCACGAAGAAGACTAAAAAAAAGTATCTTCTCATACAACCCAAAACTCCGATTTTATGGTCAAAACCCCGTTTTTTGGTAGGTCTATGTATATAATAATTCATAACTCTGCCATTTTTAATTCGATTTCTAATTTTTTTGGCTTAAAAGTAGAAAAACACACTTTTTGAAGCATATATTTTTCATTTTATCACGGTAAAAAATCGCGAAGCTACAATTGAAAATATTTCGAAGTTTCTCATTTTTCCCCGATTTTTCAGCTTTAACACTGATTTAATGACATTTTTCTTAATCTAGTCATTTTTTGCTGTTAATATATTTAAAGTATGTTCGATTTCACGTGTAATGAGCTTTTTATATTATAGAATTGGTTAAAATTTCATTGAGTTGTCGAACATTATTTGTAGCCTTTTTTATACAATATATTTTTCACTATTAGAACTGAATTCTGCTTCAGAGAACGAGCGAAAATTTTGTATAGGCTTTCCCTATAGTAAATAGGGAAAGCAGGTGCTACTTTAGCTTAAAATTCCTTAACTTAGTCAAATATCAACAAATGATAATTTTAAAAATCCTCATCACACGCGGAATTGAACACACTTTCAATATCTTAAGAACAGAAAATTATTTTATTTAAAAAAATGTAATTAAATTGTTTCTAAGCTTTAAAAAAATGCGACAAAATGATGAATTTCACATATGACACTTTTTTAGTTCCATTAGACCCACAATTTACATAATGTGTATAGTATCTTATAGTTTTTTTTCATTGTAACTCAGTGTGATCTATTGATTTGAGCTGAGGAAAAAAATGTGTAGGTTAGCATCCGAAAAAAAGGAAATTTGTTTAAAACTTAATATTTTTGGTTCGGGTTTGGATTTGAAAATTAAAAAAATAATTCCTATTAGTTCAAAAACTATGGCAATTATTTATTTATCTAGGTATAGCTTTTGCTATTAAACAGTAATAAAAATGATAAATAACAAAAATGTCGTTCAATTCAGAATTTTTTGAAAAAGTGCTAAATAATAACATAGGTTCGATTCAAGGTCAAGAAATTTTGTTTGGATTTTCAAAAATTTAAATTCTCAAATCCAAAAACCGAATAGAAGATATTTACTGATTTCAATTTTTTTTCCTTTTTTCTGATGCCCACACGAATTAAAACGATTCGATTAATTTTAGTATTTTCAATCTGCCCTACCGCATGCTACTCAGGAGACGAATACAATCTTCATTCTCTGTAACTAGCGGAAACCAACACCCGATTGACCAACTATTTTCCATACGGACACAGCAAAGATATTTTAAATTTTCTCGAAAGGCATGTAAAGTCGAGATCAAGGATTACACTGGGTGGAATTTATCGTTCCAAGATATACCAAGGAGGAGATCTTTGATAAAGTGATTCGCTGCACTAACGAAAGGTGCAGTTTCATGAGTGGATTATTTGCGAAAACAATACAGCTAGATGCTTATTTGATACAATACATTGGTATAGTGAAACGATTCTGTTCACAAATACGTACAAGGCGTTGTACATAATATTCTAGGAAACCCGCAGTGCGAGAAACATTTGCATAAAACTGATAAAAATTTATTGCAGTGATCAAGTCGATACCACAATATATAATTATGTCACCAGCTATCATACATTAATTTGTATACATATAAGAAACAAACAGGGCAATCTTCAAACGAAAAACATTCAAAATTGTACAATTCCAGAAAAGAAGCCATCATATTAAAATGTTTATTCTGAGATCTTCCAATACAAAAATAATTCAAATTAATCATTTAATAATTAATTAAATAATACATAATGCCGGGTGGCCTTTTCGTATCGATACGCACCCCTTATAATTTAAATGAATTACAATTTGTGTTTAAAACCCAACCATTTTAAATTAAGTGCTTTAAACTGTAAAAGATCCCATTGGAAGTGAAAGATCCCATTTCAAAGAATTTTAAAACAAAATCAGTTTTCTTAGAAGGACTTAAAACGTTCGTTTCCTTATTTTTCGTTTCTTCAATTAACCGTAATTAAACCATCAATTCTCTAATTAACTGCAATCAATCGAGAAACCACTATTTCAAACTGAATATTTCATTCCAGGAATTTTCAAGTCCAGTCGAAACGAAAATGCATATTAACGAATCGTAATGTTTTCTCCAAAAATATTCCAGGCGTGTCACACTCACAGTTACAATACAGCGTCCTACTGAATCACAATGCGTCAAGTCAACTAACATAAGGTGTAGCCTGAAATGAGCCTACTGTCACGTGCGGAGAAAGCGAAAGACAAATGTGTGCCAGAAAAAAATCAACTTGAGCAAGAAAGTAGAAACAAAAGACAGAAAATTACAGCCTTGTGACAAAATGAAAGACGTAATAACCGCTTAAGATGTCTCGGTTTACTTGCTCTTGAGAAGAAACTGCTCAAAAGCTGTAACCACACCAAGTCTCTAAAACGGAAAGAACTTTTTCTCTTACAGAGAAAGGTCGCCGAGACGCAAGGTTTAGTTTAAAAGCTAATTTCCAGCCAAGACATGCATTTACAATATTTCGCAAGAAATAAATCGTATATGCAAATGTTAACATGAATGTAAACAGGTTACAAGTAATACGTAAATAATATTTTAAAAAATGTCAATGTATTTTTATTTTACTCTAACAATAAAAATCCACCGCTAATATGTAAAAAACATTCATTCAAATGGACAGAGATGTTATGAGCAGTTTATTGAATTTGCTTTTATAATCAAGAAGCAGTTTTCAGATAAACGAGAACAAAGTTGAGAAGTGTATTTTAATTTGCAAAGGAATAAGATAATCTGTGCGAATAATAATTGAGGGCTGTTAATTAAATTGCCTGGAAAGCCGTGCTCTTGTTTCCTCCTATTCCACTAAGAGTGTACAGTCAAAGGCCATAATGATTCTTTCAATCATCGCTTACTACTCATCTGCATAAATTGACACTTCTCGCACAAGTGTATGCTTTTTACGCAGATTCCTTTCCAAGAACGAATAATGTGAAATAAACGAACGTGTAGGCATTGCATAATGGCCAACAGGTACTCACTGTTGATGAGCCTTGAGTAAAAGCACTGCCGAAAAACATCCAATTTATTAGCTAATCCTGAAAGTAAGCCTGAAGCTACACTTACTCCCTTGAGTTAACATGAAGACTACACCGCGTCGACAAGAGACTCAAAGTTTTAAATGTTTCATTACTGCGTTTCAGTTTTGGAAGTAATGTGTCATATATGAAACATTAAAATAATTACATTAGATTTTCCCATAATCATGCAAAGACTAATATATGTTGTCTAATACTGTATTTTCCATACAACAAATTCTCTCAAAGACACATTAACCCAAAAGTGAATAAAAAATTAGAACGCAGTTATGAAACACTGAATACTTAATTGGGTCCCTCAGTATGAATTTGAAGAAGTAAATAAAAAAACAACTTTAAAGCGCTAAAAAAAGTTATGCCAGACTTTTGCCTTGTAAATATTGACCGGCTTGATATACTACCCTAAAGACTGATCCTCATCTTGTATTGAAAATCCGCGGTAAGGGCCACAGACACGTTGTGGACGGGATGCGTAAGGAGATAAGAGTTAGAGATGAAGATAACGATTAAGGAACAGAAAGAGAGGAACAAGGAACGCATTAGTATTATTTAACCTCAGGCAGCAGTCTTTGTCTTTCTAGAGAGCGAACTTTAATGGTATACGATACATATAGAAGGGTGTTTTTGTCTGTGAAACACCCAGAAGGTAACTTCAAGATGAAACGAAAGCAATTTTAGGGTAATAAAAACTACCTCTGCTTTCAAATTGGAGGCTTCAGAGAGCTTCAACCGAGACTAGGGTATAATGCAGATGCTGCTTTTTTATTCCAAGCTTCTGAAGAACTATTCTTAGATATTTATTTGCAAATTGTATTCTAGAAATTAAATCCCAATTATCACATTGATCTTACATTAAAAAAATTGATCAACTTCGATTGATAATTCGACCAAATATAGTTGAAAATTCACTTACGATGACCAGGAATATTCAAGACGAACTCACCTGAAACACACAAAAAATGTCCTGTTAAAGTTGGTTTAAATCAATATTTAAAGATACATCAGTAAAATGGGAATAGATGGGTAAACCTTGTATGATCTTAGATTTTTAACTTTCGGACAGCAATCTATAGATATTAAGTCGTAAATCCTAGATATTATGTTTTATAATCCAGGATTTTTAAAATTAATAACATCTACATTGTACGACTTAATATCTATATAGATTGCTATCCCAAATTTTAAAATCCAAGATTCAGTGCACTGTTAGCTAATAAATGTGCTTGAACTGTTTTAAAAATTGAAGATGTTGCTAAAAAAACATGGACCGCGCGGTGAAACATAATACGATTGACACTACTCAGTACTGAATATTGAGCTCGATATTAAGAAATAACCATGATTTACTGCATACATGAAATTCATAACGTTCACTATTTGGATTTAGAGATACTAGTACGAAAAATGATTGGTTCATAGCAGTGTAATGGGGTCAGAACTCATACATAAAATCGCAGAATCGATAAGATGAATTCCACAAGGAGAATTCAATTGCGTCCGCTAAATTCTCCATAATAATAACTGGACCAATTTGAAATATTTCATAATTGAGATTTGTAGTTGAACATATTCTAATGTTTAAAATTCACATATCAATATTCTTATTAAATTGTATTGATGAATACAAATATATTTGAATATTAACCAGTTTATTGAACAGATTTATAATATGGATTATTTGGCATTATATTAGAACTCTGCCAGTAACAACTGAAATATTATTTGTAATTGATTTTCGTATTCGATAAGGCAACTTCAACACAAGTAAACTTAATTTTCTTAAGTACGTAAGCACAAATTCCAACTTCTTCCTTAAAAAATAAGATGTATTGGGATCAGACTAAGAAATGTTTAATATGAAGACTGATAAAAATAAACGAATAGTTTTTGAAGATGTATCCAATGATAAAGAACGTATCCCAGAGCGAGTGTTGTATAGTTTTGCAGATGTCAGGAGAAAAGTGTGCAGAACGGTAGATGCTCTAATGTTGCTTCCAGGAAAGTACAAATCGTTCGTGCAGCATTGCGAAATACATCACACTGGCAATATATTGCCATATGCATGCGTTTGCAATTGGCTACAATCGGAATTTATCGTCTCGAATGCTTATGCTCGACTACCCTATTAAAGCACGATATACTTTTACGCTGTATTCTTGTCAAACTATAATGAACTTCGATTTATAATAACACAATACTAGTTTCCGGTTCTCGAGAGTACAAAATGCTGTTTTCATCGTGTCGATATACGGTCCCGATTCTTTCCGATTCTCACCGTAGCACTATAAATCATGTTGTATCAAACGTTCTCTTGTTAATATTTATATATAGTATACACGCATGTACATCGACAGATCAATACCTGCGCCATATTAAAAATCGATTCCTGAGGAAGCATTTGAGCTGAATTTCCCTTCCTTTCACAAGATTTAGTCTGCCAAAAACATAATACCCTATATTCAGAAAACTGTATTTTGTTTGGATTGATTCTAGCAAAGTTTAATTTTTATTGTATTAAATGAGGCGCATCATTATTACTAAAATTCTACTTTATCTAATGTTTATTTTACGAAAACTCATTTGATCTAATAAGAATTTTGGCTAATATCTATTTTAACGAACTACCGTTTGAACTATATTTCATTTTATTCGAATTACCATTTACCGTATAATTTTCATTTGTCATAACTTTATGTAAGATCACCTAATTTTTATTTTAAAGAATAAAGATTCGCCCGAATTGTGATTTTTTCAAATTATGCCAGAATGTGCTTGAAATAAAATGAAATTTCTGTTATATTTATGTACATGGCGATTCGATGAAGTGGGTTTAGGAAAAGTAGAAGTTTGGGAATATATGCATGTGTAGCCTCATATTAAATCACGCACAGAGAATTTAAAATTGGGTAAAAAGTACGTGAAAATTTGGTATAAATCCTCTACTGCATGGGAAAAGTATTAAATGTTCTTAAAATAGGGCAATTTTTTAAATGCTAATAGCAGTAAATCGTAAATAAATGGTAAGAATTGTATTGCTGGCATAGTAAAATTTATGGTTTTTGAACATTACTAAATTCAAAGCTTTAAGTAACATTAATTATGGAGTATTTTTGTATGCACCCTACGATTTTGTTCTTGTTGTCTCTATTACATTTTACTAAACGTGATGTTGGATAAAATCGTATTCATTTAGTGTAGAATTTCGAAAAAATGCATAGAAAATAATTCAAAATGAATAGGAACATTTCAAATGTACAGAGCTTTAAGTAACAAGTCATTTAGAGATTACTCCCAGTCGATGAAATGCAATATCTGTAATGCATTACTTGTAAAGATTGCCTCGCAGCATGGCAATTTTCGTTTGGCAGGTAGGCATATAATTCCAGGCTCTCTGAGAAACTTTGACCTAGCGGATAGAAGAAAATATTTTTCAAATATGTATTTTTCATCAAGCTGAAAATGGTGAAAAGACTCAAATTTATTCAGTAACATTTCTAAAAAGTATAGGGTATAGTACAAGAATATGAGGAATATATGCTATCCCTTGTAACCATCAATGAATATCTTTCATGTTGACGCGCTGGACAAAACAGTTTTGCGCGTCATCTCGTTGTCGAAACATCGTGCGGTTTATTTTAAAAGTGATTATTGTGATTATTATTCATCGTTTATCATGACCTGTCCTCTGATATTAATAACTTTGAATATGAAATTGCGAAGGTAAGAGAGTTATCATGCATATTATTATATTCCTAAAGAATTTAAGATTTACACTTTGATTTTGGAACGTTTTGGGGATAGAAGAAATATTAAAAATTTTTCTAGTAAGAGGAAGTACTTTTACGGGTTTAGGAACGTAATTTTATAAAACTACACTCAGAGAAAAAAAGTTTATTCGCGTAAAATAGTGAATGGTTGAATTTGCCATTTGATAGTGTATCATTTAAACTTTAAACGCATTTTTCCTGGAGTTTATTGAATTTTACCATTTCACATTGCAACACGTTCAAGAAATATATAATAAACGCGGATATTTTAAGTTGTGATATTGATTGAATTTCAGGAAAAATGCATGCAGAGTTTAAATAATGCACGAAAAAATGGCAAATTCAGCCATTAATTTTTTCCGTGCTTTTAATTTATTTCTTTTTAATTATATACAATGTTTTCTTTTTATGAAACAATTTTGAATCTTTCAACTTTTTCATAATTTAAAAATCTTATATATTAATGGTGGCGGGGATAATAGTATATTGTGCTACAAGTTGAAAAAGCGAGAGATTTAGAACGAGTGTGAAGTTAGCTACCCGAGCGGAGCGAGGGTGGCTATCACACGAGTTTTAAATCGTCGCTTTTTCAATGTGTGGGACACGATACTTTTTCTATAATTTGTTTAAAAAGTGCTAGTTTTTGTTTACCTGTTTTTTGTGTAAAAAGAAGGCGATTTTTTGTCGATTGACGCAACAATAACACCGTATTTTCGGAGAAACTGACGGCGTTTTTAGGTTAGGGACGGAGTCGGAAAATAGAATTAAGTTGGCTGTGCACGATGCACAAGCACGCCCGAGGCATCACGAACACACCCGGAGTAACACGAAGTAGTTTGCACTTTATTTACTTTTTCCACTGTGCCTCACTTTTGTCACTACGTCCATTTACTTTTTCCACTGTGTCCGTCCACTTTTTTCACTGTTGCCCAGAAAGGTCGGCACTACGCATGCGCCACGTCATCGACCAATAATCGGTCACTTTTTACACCAAAAACAGGTGGAAAAACTGGCACTTTTTCGCAAATTATAGAAAAATAATATTTTTAGAATGAAGTATTTCTTGTAGAATTACTAATTCTGTTAAACCGAACAGGCCAGGTCAATTTTTGGCTGGCTTAGGCAGAATATTACTGTGTTTGAAACAGATGTTCCATCCCAAGGATCTGAGGACAAATACCTCCACCTTACAATTAGCCTGAGAAACTGTAACCTATCTGTCCATTCTACTTTACTTGATTTCGGAGATGAATTGATCGGACTCTATCTCCGACTCTCTTTCTCTTCATACCGATTTACTTAATTAATATTGTAATTCTTGAGTCATACAGGATTGCAGCAGGATACAGGATTGCAGCAGAAAATTGGCCAAAATTGTATACTGTGCGCTATTGTATTCTACAAGATACTTGCAGAGCGGTTTTTTTACAGAAAAGTTAAAAAATGTTTACTACGATGATCACTTTCAAGCGTATGAAGTAGCTCATGAAACTGAAAAGAAATAGAAGTGTTTGACCTGGAACGAATTTGGAGTAAAGGAATAAACACATATTGGACGCACATGTAACGGAGTAAATTACATTGTAAAAAAGTAACAATAAATATTAATCTTTTATGCGAGTAGTGAATGTACTTTTACATAAATGGAATGTATTATATTTATCACATTTATTTTTAGACGAATAAATGATCAAAAGAAATGTTGAATTATCAAGTTTTTATTCAAATACCTTTTAAATTGGACTAAAATAATAACCGTGCCCATAGTATAAAACTCTTGAAAAATTTAGGTATAATGTGGTATATATTACTATGAACCTAACATATAAATTACATTGGGCACGCTAGAAAATATCTTAATTTGTTGGATAAAAACATATTTGAAATAGTAGTTCTCACCATAGTTCCATCGAAAAAATTACCATGCTCATGGCAAAAGGCACTGACCGGTAAGGGATTGCAAGTAGTAGGGGGAGGGCCATCCTTCCTATTTACCTTTATAAAAATTACCATGCTCATGGCAAAAGGCACTGTCCGGTAAGGGATTGCAGGTAGTAGGAGAGGGGCAGCCTTCCTATTTACCTCTGCAAAAATTCCCATGCTGCACGGTACGAAATTGTATGAGGCACAGAATTTGTTTCGAGAATTATACGAATAATTACTCAAGTTTTCTATTATTTAACGCAAAACCCATTTATGAAAATTTCCAAAACACGGCACATTAAAATATAGTAACCAAGAAATTATATTTCACTGGAAAGCCCACCGTGTCACCGCGTTACAAGAAATAGTAGGAATTTTTACCAGAATTTCTGTTAGAAATCCCCCAAGTTTTCTCTCCGTGCGACATTCATGAAAAATGTAGAGCGCAACTTTCATCGCGAATTAGGTATTGTACATTGTATGCTAATAAGGAATATTGACATTCGATAATTAATACTTCGAACTGTTGAGCATTTTACAGTTAAGTTCGATCTGAGAACGATTATGACTCTATTGTCAGAAACAGAACAGGGATAATAGGTTACTGTTTAATTAAATCAATTATTCATGTGCCTCCGTGAAAGTATATGTCATTTAGGACTGGTAAAAAGTATAACTTTTCGCGCTTCGCTGCTCCGTTAAGTCATCCAACAGCAGCTATAACTAAAAAAAAACGTTCATTCATGGCTCGATTTGGGCGTACTCTATAAGTCTATACTCTATGGGAAGCAACAGTTATAAGCAGGTCCGATAAGGTTAGAAATACTGAATGTAGATTATAGTGGCGTGTGTGTATGCATCTTTCAAAATAATGGATCTGTTTCCAGAAGAATTAATAATTTTTTCCATATTTATTATTATTTGTCAATTTACTTGAACATTATACATGCATTCATTTATACAGATAATTATATATATATACCTGGTCACGCATTTACTTTGTGTAAGATACAATTCATCAGCAAGGAGCAAAACCTGTCTTGAGATAAGTGATGGTGATCCATACGAAAGTATTAACAACTGATGTAACCTTTCTTATTTAGTAGCTATCATTATCTAAATCTCTTAATAGTATGCGTATACAAATGTAATACATCGTTTACTATTACAAAATATTGGAGAAGACATTATAAGACCGTGACAAATAGCTCTATAATTCTAATAATTTTCCCCATATATATTTCTTATTTTCAATTTAGATTAGATTTATTGACTCTCTTGTATATATAGGTGTACATGTAAATGGAGCTTGAATTTCTGATGGGTCGATTACGTCTTCAATTCTTACTAACATTTTAATTTGAGTCAATGTTCCGTAAAGGAAGGCTCTGCTCGGTTGATCCCAGTTTCAAGCTTCATTTAAACTTTCAGTAGTCTACAGAAGTATATTAATTACATTTAGGAAACGTTTAAAAATACTGGTTGTTAAATTACTATTAGTCCACCAACGACTGATATTAAAGGAGCCTCATACCAATACCAATATACTAAATAAACCTTTCATGTAGAAAGATTTTTTATTGTCTCGACAAAATGCACGAAAGGATGTGAATAAAGCATGTGGCCAACCCTAGGAAAAACAACTGTAATTAAATGAGATTACAGCAAACAGTTATTTTAAAGTAACGTTGAAGCACAGTTAATTACCGTTCGACACGACATCGACACACTGCGGATAACCGCTTAGTGGACTCTAATATAACAAAGTAAGAATCATTAATGCGCCTTACGGACATAAGTACTCAAATGGTATTATCAGACTACCTAAAATCAATTTTCGCAAACATCGACTCTCTACTTCCTAGGTCACGAAAAACATAAAAAGAAAATGTGGAACATGAAGTAGATTTCAAGTTCCTGGTCTGTAAAGCGAAAACCGGTCACGTAAATCGGATCTAGTTTAATGTACTGAACCTTGATTAAGTTTATACCTTACTCGTGTAATTGTCTTAGTTATACTACGAATTAGACTCAGATGGTCATCGAACAGGAAATCAATTAAAAGTCGTATATACCACATTCGAAGGTTTCAAACCTGATTACACTCAGGATGAAGAAATTGAAAAATTACCTCCAAGGTTTAAACAACTTAAGATTCAAAGAAAGAAACTGATTCTGCAAAAATACTACGGAAAATAAAATGCTCTAAGTCGACCAGAATAGTGAAAGCGGGATCAATATAAACTTACAGAACTTGCAACAGTTTACAGGATTGCTAATTAACTTCAAAGAAGCATTATCAGTCAACTGAAAAAGTTAATGGTTTTATCTGGAGTCTGAGAAACCGAGAGAATGAATGACGGACAAGCAACAGAAAATAGGCGGTAAGCAATAATTCAGGATAACAACTATAGAACTTAGTTATAATAGTTGATGCAACGCAGAACTTTGTTGTCGCGTTTAATGGATTTCTCAGGTGAAAATAGTAATAAGACCCGCGCGTAATCCTATACCCAAGAACTGTAATATTTCTCTGATATTTGCTATATAATAACGACGTAATTATCTCTCGAGAACAAAACCAATACTACTGAAATGACAATCTATTGCGCAGACTATACATTTTCACTGCTTCTGTAACGAGGTGCGTCGACCGTGATTTAAAGGAAGTTATATTGGAAATGGGAAACAATCAATTGTATTTGTTAAATTTGAAAACGATTCCCAAATACTTGTTTGAAGTATCTGTTCACGGAAAAAATTTGACCTCCACTTATTTTCCACTTTTGGATACTGGGCTTAAATAATTTCATGACATTATTGTCATAAATTTCTAAAATGTCTTGAACTTTTTAATAAAGGTGGAAGACAAGCCAGACAAATTTTCAGACACTTAGTTTCTGTCTATAGCTACGAAAAACAATATAATTCAGAAACTAAAAACCGGTTTCTTTTACCAGTGCTGTTTTAAAATGGGTGACAGGCTACGAAAGGGAGGTAATTTTAGGCGCCTCGTTCGATTAGATCGAAATTATGAGGGCCGAAAACGCGGTGTGAATGGGGGAATCATCCCGGAGAGTAATTTGGAGATAGCAGGTATAGGCGGTCACGCGATTCGAAAGCACTCAGACCTAGCTCAAAGCAAACCGATCGCTTGGGTCTCGGGCCACAAAAAACCTTAAAGACTACCTGTCGGTCTCACCGATTTTCGGTTCGTATCTACAATTTTAACCTACAAACGAAAATTTGTAATAGGGGATTACAGCTGAGAACCTAAAAACTTCGACAAAAAATCAGAAGAAATTGGTTTAGTAGTCATATTGAATTATATTAAATGAATAAAATATATTCAATTATATTAAATGAATATGTAAGAACTGTATTTGTGCAGGAAAAATAAAATTTATTTTTAACGTTTTCCAGCAACGATGTACAGGAAAAGTAGTCCGATAATTGAAAACTTTATAGTTTACCCCAAGAGCCCATCATTTTTCATGCACCAAAATGATTCTGCCAATAAGATCAGTTTCGTGTTACCGTAGAATGGGAGAAAGTCGATTTTTAAGGCTTTACAATCATAAAACTACAAACTACAAACAAAACAACAAACAATACTGTTAGAAAAATCTGTATTAAATTGAATACAAATGTATATGAAGTCATTTGCATACACGGGAGTTGAAATTTAATATACATTAAAATATGAATAGCTGTACACTTTATATTCGTAATTGAAGTAATAATCTAGAATTTGTCGATTGAATTGCTTTTTATGATTAAAGTGCAACGTACGTGTGGAACTCTTTCCAAAATTTGCCCTGAATGGTAGAATGAGAGTACAGTAGATTGTACAGGTTAGGTCTGTCATTTATTTACGTAATTGAACTTTTCGACTTAAAATCCAATTTTATTTTTGATTAATTGTGAGAAGGTATCTTGTTTTTATTATTAAGAATCACAAACTACTGTTAACATTATTTCAATTTTGTGTAAAATGGAATTATCTGACCGATTACCATGAATGTATATGAAATTTCATAAACACGTACCTAAATACCGATTTCATATGCTTGATATATTAATTTTAATATACATTGGTATTTTAAATTTTATAGTATTTTTAACAGTGAACCTTGACGATGCCATTTCTTATGTCGAAAATAAATTTAACAGTATTTGTGCAATTAATCTTTAGTATTCACTTTTGCGCATAAATTAGTCTCACTAGTTCGTTCGTTTGACGTTCAAACGAAGACTTACCCAAGAGGAAAGTAAAATCAAGAGTTTATGGAAAACGGAAAATAACTAAATTAGGTCATAAGACCGTACAAATACTTGCAAAAAATATTTGTTAAATTCATTCATTTTGAATTTATTTCAAACAATTTAGTTCATAAAGAGACATGTTCAATACATAAGGTTCACTAATGACTAAAGTGCTACAACATAGCGACGAGAACCTAGTATATATTCAATCACCTTTTCAAGTACACAAGTAACAGAAATTTCAATATTTCTAACTTAGTGTAGCGTCAAGTTGACTATAAACGAATGTCACCTTAATGATAGGTAAATCACGAGAATAGTACGCGATCATTGAATGATTTAAGTTGAAAAAGATACGATCTTTCGTATATATCTTTTTGTCGACTAAATCGTTGCCGATATATTTTAGGATACCAGAATAAAGTGATTTATCAAATAAGATTACAAAAGTAGAAAATTTCTTGATGGAGATTGTTTATAGGATTCAATAAATAAACCAACGCATCTTAGCTTGCTTCTCATTAATCTCGAGATACGAATAAACAGAAGAAATAATACGAGCCGAGAACAAAGTGAGACAAGAACGAAAATCGCCACTACCATGGAGCTATTAAGATTGTTGTTAACAACCAAGCGCTAAATTACCGTGTCTTTAGGCCAATTGGCCTGCACTGGCTTCGATCCGACAATAATAAACAAGTAAATCTCGTCGAATCTCGTTAGCAGATACTGATGTAGCGGTACACCATGTGTGTGATCGATGAACGTGAGATAAAAGTTTCTCCAGATAGCACCTGACGCCGATCTTTGAATATATAAGGAAAACTGTCGCTTATATTCTGCGATATCTGCGGGTATTTGCTACGCTGCCATGGACCATAGAGAAATATGAAGATGCTGATATGTAAGTGGGTTTATTATTACCTCAAGGATAGTATATATGAATTAAAACGGTACTTAATAGCTCGAAATTAAAAATAAAAATTATGCCTCCTCTGCAATGATCTGCAGTATAATAATTTATAGTTTAGCTACAATAATTATGTTTAGCAGTACACACAACATACAAACTAGGTATAAACTGTACTTAATCATGCCTCTCAAAGCATCACTTGTCTTTCGCATGTAAAATATTTGGCCTTTATGTTCATCTTTCTCTGGGTAATACGTGGTACTTTTAGAAAATCAACAAGGTAAATAATTTCTTTTTGGTTAGAATTCTGCAGCGTTGCATGTACTTGAATTTTTTTTATTCCTTTTCACTGTAGTCTAAAAGTCATGAGGTGAAAGAATATACACTCGTAGGTGAGGCAGCCAGCGAATCATTGATGGATAAACAAATCCTGTTCTCTTCTTTCTCTACGCTTTATTGAGTATCCTTTTAGTGGATGGGTATACCCAAGATAAAACGGCGATGATATCAACGCACATGATCAGGGATTGCGCAATATTCTTCGTGTCTCGCTTAATGAGTTTGTTACCCCGCTATATTTTCCAACGTATAAATACTGTTCGACTATCCCTTCGTTGGCTGCCGCAGACACTCTGGCGGCAATTACGTAATTTCATGAGGTGACCCAATACTTCCCGACAGTTGAGGTATTTTTTCCACGCAGCTCATTATACAGTATACACTCTCATGCGAATCTCTGTGAGCGATTAAACATGTTTGTGAAAGTATTATTCAACAACATAAGTCTCATACATTTCTAAGACTTATATTACTTTTAAAATCATAATACATTGTATTTTTTTATCTGTTTCCATTTTTAAAATTTCACTTAATTTACAATTCTAGAAGATCCAGCCGGCTTTACATTAAATTGTGCAAAACTCTCCTGTATTTGGGATTGCGTGTTCGCAATTTTGATGTACAGTAGCATATTCGCTTTTAGATATATCTATATATTAATTTTACGATACGGTATATGAAATTAAATTTGCGTGGAGAGAAAAATGGGATTCGAAGAATAGGAACTGAGTCCTGTTAGTCGAGAACGATCACTTTGCTTGAAGACTGGTAAGCGCCTTAGTACTCCACCCAGAAGAGGAATGCTGGTGCAATGTGTGAAATGCGTAGATTTAATATAAAGCATATTAAATATAAAATACAAGCATTTAAATATTAACACTTATGTATATTAATTTAATATACTTTAAAAAGAAATTCACTAAAGCATTGCGTAAATCGATTCGTAACTCATGCGATTTGCGAACTGCACAAATTTCCATTATTATTGTAGATGTACAGTGCGATTCACAAGGACTCAACGTCTTTGATCAAAGGAAAAAGTCTAGTTGGTGACATCACTTGATATCCACAGCTGTCTAAACCGAAAGCGAAGTAATAATAACAAAAAAGTGAGCAAGATGAAGGAGTGGCGAAAATTGAACCTGGCGGATGAAAAATGAGTACGAGAATCGTACAAAACACATCATGGAATGTAAAAGCACATCTATGTAATCATCTGAAGGCGTTATTGGGGATATAGGCATGTATCATGCTCCTCATGTTACTGACATTAATGACTTGAGTTGATAAACAACGATAATTATATGACGCGAAATTTGCACGTATGCACAATATCCTTGACATAAAATGGATGTAGTACCAGTGAACCGGTTCTATTGACACATTATTTGCATATTGATTTACATGATCTTTATTTGCTCCTCGATTTACTCATAATGATCAGTATCTTCGTTCGTATACGTACTATAGTTTTTGCTGCTTTCCTAGCTCCAGTCCTCAGCGAAAATTAATTTTCGTAAGTAACACGCTGCTCACATGCATTCAATGGTTTGAAGCTTATTCTTATCCAATAGTTAAATATTTGTTATAAAATCTGTAGTCAATGAAACATGCAATCACTTTTAGTCTTGATTTAGGATTCGCGCCCGCAAACAAAATGCGAGACAAAACCTTGGGAATATTAGATTTTGCTTCCAATATTCTGCGAGTCTTCAACAGGAAAAAATTTATCCGAATGATATTGAAAAACCGGAGGAATTTTCTTTCAACTCGAGTTTTCCATCATTCCTGCGATTCACCTTTAGAGAAAAATAAAAGTGCAAAGAAAATATTCAAGAGGAAATCCCCAAACCCAAATGAAAGACAGCAGAGCGAGCGGCAGAGTTTTAAGTTGAATTTGATTTTCATAGGAATGTGTCTGTATTCCTAGAATTCAGCTTCTTTTTTAATGAGCACATCGTAAGAGGTTCATTCACCTGTCCAAGAAATAGAAAGCAAAGACCTTTTTCCACTTTGTCCGCTTGACACGTTCGTATGGTGAAGCCGACAAAATAGATCCGAAACCTGGAAGCAAGATGATCCACTCGTGGGACAGACGAGCCGAAAAGCGTGTACCAAACATGTGTGTATATTTTTAGGATGTGTACGTTCCTTTCATTACATGGCTCAAACAATTGGGCTGTAACGCTCTACCTTGATACGTACCAGCTGAGCGATGCGTATGTAACGAACACATCGACAGTGCACTGGCTACTCGTCTATATAGATATATGTGTTCGGGGATACCGTGGGAATGCGGCTCTTATATACCGGCAGGTACACTATACGCGAATGCGCGATGCGTTGCTACTAGCAACGATGATCAAAGAATTGGGCGAACTGAAGGGTGGAGAATAGATTCTAGGTCCTTTTTCTGCAGAAACCAGAATCGAGTATGGATTACCTCTTCAATTTAAACTACAATATTTCCCAATCGGCAATAATAGATGAAAACTGTAACTGACTTGAAGCATTTTTACAATACAAATTTCATCGAATGATTCTGTTCCGCAAAGGTCAACGTAGAAAAATCATGCAACATGGCGAAAAATATTTATCTTTTTTTTTTATAGTTTCTCTTTGAAAAAATATGCCACCAAATAGCATACATTATAGTGCTTCAAGAGCACTTTCATTTAAATAAAAAAAAGTTTACGAGAAAAAGCACTTTTCGGGATGCTCGATTTTTTTCTTTCTCCTAAACTTAGTTACATAAAGTTGAAAGAAATATGTTTGAGAATCATGACATCTCACAGCAAAAAATTAAGGGCTTAATGCCACAATTTCAATTCAATATGATTTAGAGCTCTTCCTTTTTTAAAAAGGGATCGTTCCGTTAGCTTTACTCAAAATTGCAGAATCGCTAGAGAACCGCCCAAGATTCTAAGTTGTCTGCTACCAAAATTTAGGGGTCAATGTTTTACTGACCGTAGGCTCTCGAAACAAGTTTCTATGGGCTCAAATGTACAAATTTGTAAAAACAAACTTCAATTCTCAAGAACAACCTCCTATACGACAAACACCACGGCAGCGATGCTAGAAGCCACCCTTGGTTAGAAGCCATCAAGTACCTTGGTCGATAGTTTAAAGCAAATAACTGATGTCTTTATAGAGACACGAAGAGCAAAGACAAGCATCTTTACCTTACTCTAGGAGTCTAGGACTCTAGGCGGGTTCAAGTATGTAAAAAATCAGCCGCTCCGTCAGTGAGGGTACAGAACCTAACACCCCTGAAAGTAAAATATTCAGATTGGTGTCACTGCGAGTGTGGTTTTATACCCTTGCGGAAGAGGTACATGATTTTTTCATGGACTTGAAATCTTCTAGAGGGACTAGAATAAGGTGGGAATGGTCATATGTGCTCTACAGGTTTCAAATACAACAATTATTTGGTTCAAAGTATATATCAGGAGACTAGGTCTCAAATGTTTTAATGATAGAGGGTGGTTTCTACCATTTTCAGAATTGTTTATTTTATAAACAACTATGTTTGTCAGTTTGTACCCTCAAAGCTAACTTTACGGCTCTATAATTTTTTCAAAAAATGAATGTTACTGCCCGATAGTATTTGAATTTTCATTGTCCATGACACATCGACCCGGTGCAAAATGTGTAATTATTTAGTGTTGCGCCATTATGTCCCCTTACGGAGTTTTTGACGGCACGAGATCGACTTGAATGAACATCTAGCTGAACCCTAAGTTTTGGTAATAAAAAAAAGCTCCGGTGATTCTCTAGCGGTCCTGTCAGCTTTACGTAAATCTCATAGAACCTTCAGCCATTTATTTTTAAAAATTCTTAAACTGTGCCGTATACACAGAAAAAAGTAAGCGTAATCTTTACCCGGATTTCAGGCTAAATATTTCTTACAAGAAAAATTACTTCAGATGGTAATATTTACCCATACATCTAGGATATTCATCTGAGTGTTTACCTAAATGTTTACCTCACAGTCCTAGATAATTTGACATCGCCTATTTGCAACCCGCAACACGTTTACATTCAAAACAGCCGCAATAAAGATAAAACAACTGAGTCATTTCTTTCGCAGTTCGAGTAAAAACGTAAATAGTTTACACGGAAGAGAAAATTCACCACCAACTTTGCAAATACAGCAGTAGGACTCCGGGGCCGTGTCGAAGGTCAAAAATCGAACGGACCTCTTTTTCTAATGTGTGGAGATAAAAAGAGATGTCCCGAATCCCACTGCAGCTGTTTTGCGAACGGCAACATCTGTTATTTGCAACGTATCAGTCCTTGATAACGCAGTGTTGAGGTGTTAGTTTAAAGCACTATTTTCGAAATGCCAGGTATGTATGTGGCATTTGGGTGTTAGAATAAAGGAGTATACCGCATTCCAAAAAGTAAATATCTAAGGAAACTGAATGCCTTATGCCCTGGGTGCAATGATAGTTACTCCCAACTCACGGTAATATTTATTGTTTACCCGTGCGAACAGGTAATAGCAGACAGTTTACATCCTACAAAGGGTAATATTTATCTTGCACCTATACCAGTAGGTAAAATTACAAAATTACCTGCAACGAAATTCACTTCTAGTTTATTCTGTGCACAGGTTCTGTTAACTTTATGTATAGCTAACAGAACCAGCCGTTTTATTTTCAATAAGAAGCTCTAAATGTGGCGTTGTGGCATTAAATTAGCCCTAAGTGAGTCCTTAATGATGCCCCCTACATCATGATTGTCAAACATACATTACCCAGTGTGTTTTTATGGCACATGTGCACTAGGGTGGCCCGTACTTCTCAAAAACAGATTCTTGTTTACTCTCGCCCCCCTAGTTTTGTTCGAATACCCCCCCAAAAAACAACTATCTTCAAATTTGAGCGACATTGGTAAATATTAACCCCCATGCTCAAAGACCACGAAGTTTCCCATAATTGATTCATCATGAGGGAAAAAAGACAGCTTCTTCTTAATGCGTGATTGATGCGCGAAGATATGGTATTAACCAAACTTATAAGGCTTGTTCCTGTTTAGAATAATGTAGGGAATAATAATTGGCCATTGGTTTTAATATTGTAGAATTTTAAACAAGAACATATATTATAAGTTATGTTAATGCCATATTGTCGAGTTTGATTCACAAATTAAGAAGAAGTTGTCTGCTTCTCATGTTGAGTCAACGGAAAACTTCATGATCCTTGGAGCACGGGTTAATATTAATAGATTTTGGTCAAATTTAGAGATTATTTTTTTGGGCATTCTAAGAAAACTAGGGGACGAGAGAAATCATGGTTAGATTTTGCACATTGAAGGGAAGTTGGAAGCAATTTCACTTGATTTTCGTGTCTTCTCATGTTGGCAACCCTGTTATGATTTGAAATATAGAATGAGTTGTTTTCCCGCCAAATTGGCGTTCTCATGCAACGTTGCCAAATTTCACGTCAATTTTCGGCAACAAGTTTACTTATGCCTTATATTGCAAAATGCAGAATTAATATAAGTTTAATATATGTCAACAGCATTAAAAAATCTTGAATTTTACTCATCACATTATCCTCCTTAATATATATTTTGTTCTCATTTCAATGATAAAATAAATTCTACCCAAGAAGACAAAATAATGATTATCAGTTGCTAGAATGAAGTTGTGAGTTACTCAAAGTGTAAAAAACGTAAGCAGCTAAATTGTGGTTTCATCTTCTGTATTTCGGTGAGACAGTCGAAAGTTACGCGCTCTCGTGTTCGTGTAACGGAGTGATGATTCAGTACAAGAGCTTTATTAAAAAATCGTATCTAATCGAGCAGAATCAACAAAGTGAAACAAGTCTGACGAGAAATGCAAATGTGTGTAAAAATGTACCGACAGGGATTGAGTGTTACCGGATAATGTACAGAGCAGACCTGGTAACATATCCGGGTGGGTCAGTCTCAGGGCTCGGTTTAACGAGCGATAGTAACTAGTTTGTAGCTATAAGTCCAGAGCAATCATAAAGTAGCGCAAAAAAGGCGATACTATTCTACAACTCTATATTTCAATGATTGCAAACATCTCTCAGGGTCTACTTTCTTGAGAATTTAAATTACAACTTTTAAAACTATGCCATTGTTTTTGAAAATACTGTTATTATGTAGAAATGAAGCTAATGGATGGTTCAAGCACAAAGCTTTCAGTGCAGGTTGTCAATCAAGCTATTTGTTCGTTTCTGTGTTCTCCAGGATGGCTTCCCTTATTTTCTTCACAATGTTCTATTAAGGGCCACTTGATGTTTGAGATATATTGTTCCTGGATGCTCCTAGAATTGAATTTCACTATTTATAAAGGTTCGTTTTTTATTTCGGTTGTCAAAATGATTTTTAAAGAATGGTTGCACTGAAAACATGGTGGGTGCACAGCATCAATTCCGTTATTTGAGATGAAAGCCTAAAATAATTTGAATCGAACTAAAAGTATATTATCATTTACGTGATAATTTTTGTACTAGAAGTAATTACAAAGTGCTCTTTCGAAATCTCAAATTTTAGTTTTATGAAATAATAATTTTAGCAACAAGTTGATAGAATTACATATCTTTATACATATCAAATTAGCTATAGTGAAAAGCATCGCTTTGGTTACATCCTCCTTTTTTTCTTCAAATATCTACTAAGATGTAGAAAAAGAAATAGGAAACTTGAAAGATATATCTTTAGTAATGAAACTCTACACACACAATGAAATTTTTCGATGGGACATCGCCCTGTTTTCATTTTAAAATACTTTAAAAATCAAATAAGGATACCCCTTTCTTAGCCGATACGAAACGAAATAACATGAATGAAGTTTGCTCTAAATTTGATTACTTCACATTTCAAACATACAACAATATTTTTTTCATCATACGTTAATCGATAGTCTGACTTTCGATGCCTGTGGAGCGGGTCGAAAATCAAGTTTTCTCCCGTGGAGACAAATGTTTTGGCCCAGACCAGTCCGTCTGGTTTCCAGTCTTGACGCTGGCCAGACGGTCTAACCTGGGCCTGGCCAAAAGTGTAATGTTTTTTTCTGGCTAGCCCAAGGCCAGACAGTCTGGTCAGTCGCTAGTTATGGGATAAGAAACAAAGTCTTGTTTTGATAGTGTGAATTGCTTATTTTCTATCATTTCAAACACCCTGTAACATTTGCGAAATATGAGAATAAAAAATTTGCTGATCAAATTTGAGATTTCTTTGTTCTTGACTCGCTGATCAGTGCCAGGTCTGAGCCAGGCCAGACCTTCCAGACCGAACTTACAATTGTTAATCTAGGCTATCTGATCAGCCGGACCGGACCAGACCATCAAGGTGATAAGAAAAAAAGTAATGTTTTTCGTCATTTAATTTAATCTCATCAGTTAATTAAATTTCATTGTATATTAAATAATTACTTGTTTACATTACAAAAGACGCAGATACACACACATATGTTATAAAAAATAATAAAAAGTATAATTTTCGGATTATGTATCAATAGAACACGAATTGTTAAGATCCATGGTTGGAATTATTTATTTAATCATATTAAAACTTTCGAAAAATTGTGAATTCATGTCAACATGAGTATCATAAAATACCGTTATAGCCAGAAATAAGGAATCAAATATTAACACTTATAAATATGTAGTGAAATTCAGCTCTAGGAAAATCCGGGAACATTATGTCCAAACATCGACATTTTTTATCACGTCGCAACGACGTTTAGACTTTAGACGATCTATTCAGGAATAAGCCTTAAAAATAATTGCTTTAAAACAGGAAACATCTTTAACAGTTATTACCAGTTTAATTTCGAAATGAACCTCTTGGATCCCTTTTTCAAAGAAGCTTTTAGAAAACTTGAAAACTCTTCTAATTTATTGCATTTGTAGTAGTCATCTTTTATCTATTTGCATTTGTATTTAATCTCTTTTTCAGAATCAGAATCCTTTGAGTTATATGCTATGATAAGACTGCAGAGTACTATTTCATTCCTCAAAATAGCACAAAATAACAATAAGGCGCCTTGTAAGAATGTTGGGCCTCTTCCAATACAAAGCGCATCATCCGCAAGATAACTACAGGTGGTCCTACCTCCCTATTTCTGTCTTATTCTTTCGAACCGTCAAGCCATTTGTAGGCTTCGAATATCGGCTACACTCTACATTTCTACAGGGCTACAGTCCACAGTCTACACTCTACACAGTGTCTACACTACAAGGCTCCCCTAAATCCGTTTCAAGGATGACTATACAAATCACACGATGTCTTCTTTAGACTTTACTTTGATAGTTTATTAAGTTCTATATTACGCCAGGTCAAGACTCATTTTAAGGGGAGCATTAAGCAGGTTGCAACAAATCACACTAATACCCAGGGTGTCAAATTTTGATGTAGAAGTAGATCAATCTGTTGCACAATAGAGAAACAGTTAAAAACGACGATTACATAACTACCATTTTGAAAATTACCAGGCATTCACGTCAAATTTTGACACGTTGGAATTTAGTGTGATCGTAAACTTGTTAAGGAATGCCGCAGTTTATAATAAAACTGGTTTTATTAAATATTAAAATGTTTCGCTATTTTAATATATATTGGTATATTAAATCTGGTAATTAAGACAGTATCGCGAACAACGTAACTTAAATTTCAAATACATGCGAATTACTTGTTAGACAGGTCACATAAATTAACTTTACTCAATTAAAATCAATTCTTGCAGTAATCTTTGATCCTAAATAATAAATCATAATGTTTTTACTTTTCACATATTTTTTTAATAGTCCTGATAATAAAATCTATACGTCCGGGCACAATCCATGCCGCCTTCCCTTTTCCAGCTCCCACTCTTGCAGGACGTTTAAACTCGACTTGAAAAAAATTGGTCATAATTAGCCAATATTATTATTAGTCAAATTATTTTTGGCAAAATAAAACGTATGGCACATCATTATATCAATACTGCCCTACAATTTAAAATCTTTGTATGGAAAATTTCAAAAAACTGTAAATCATTTCTAAGTAAATCAATCATTCTGCACTTATTAGTAAAAAAATTATTTAGAAAATTTGAACAATATTCAATAAAATTTAATAAAAACTGAGTCAAGTCCAATATGCACAATTCGTACTGGTAAGAAAAGAGCGTATAAAGAAAGATACATCCAATTTTTGCTGCATCTTCCGTTGTAGCGAGACTCTCATGCACATTCCTCGAAAAAAAACACGCATATCGGCGAGGTATCCGATTTTTGTAAAGATCTATTTACAAGTATTCGCTGAGATAAGCCCTTTTTAAAACTCCTTACTTACTACATCTTTGCATTTAATTATGATAAACAATTTCAATTTTTATTAACACCATTAGATGCAGCTTTTTAAGACGAGTCCCACGATACAGAATTCTTAATTTCGATTAACCTGATAAGGCAGAATATGGGATTAATCTCGGAAAGAGCATTAAATAGAGTCATTTTCAGTGAAGTAAAAACAAATATATATTTTTTGTGTATGTATCAACTATTTTTCTACAGCAGAGTATCAAAAAGGGCGGGAAAAAAATTGGATTCTTGTTCATCTCTTTTCTCTCATCTCATGGCATACCAACTTATCCAAAATGTGAGAAAGGTAAGATTTATTATTCTGGAAGATTATAAATGGATAATTTACCAATTTAATATATCTCGGAAGAGGTTATGTCGAACAAAACAAACCCCCTTAGAAAAAAATATCAACTCACATTAAAAGTACCGTATTTCCGTCACGTGTGACGATACAATCGTATAGGACACATACTAGGAAAGTGAGATAAAAACTTTTTTCTCTCGTATCCGTCCGTCACGGTCTCGTTAATGTAAAAGCGTTTCTTCCGAACGTGGTTCGCACTTCCGGAGAGAGGATATGTACTATCTATCTACCTATACCTTATATATCTATATCTATATCAGCAATATTACATGTTCACGTGGATCCGTTACCTTACGTGCATGACCCGCTCCGTACACCGACCGCTAAGCCGTTATAACCTTTCTTCCGTCTGTGTGTTTGAACATAACCTCCTCGGCGGCACTGTTTTCCTCCTTTTTATTCACCAGGAAAAAAAGTTCTGGCACCTTTTTTCTGCCGAGTCTGCAGCTTGTCGAAAAGCTGAAATCTTGGAGATTCACACCAGGCTCAATATACGAGACACTCACTGACCTCGGCTTCGCAGGATGTTTTGCCACTTCCCGCTTTGCACTGAACTAAACAACTAAACTTGCCCAGACGTGTCCTAACTTGAATGCACAGCCTGTCCAATACTGAGAATGACAGCAATCGCGCGTCTTGGCCGCGACAATGGCGACCACTTGTTTACAAGCACGTGTGTGGGTCTCGTGGGTGAGAGGATCGAAGAACGAGAAAAGGCGTGTGCGTGAGGCGGCAATTTGGATAGTGTGCGAGCCGGTTCGCTCTAGGTTCGCCGAGTCGGACGAACGAACACGAACAGTACAGCTTGAACCAGCTGCGTTTACGTTGCGCGTCTACGACTTGCTACGACTGGAGCCACTACATTGCAGGCAGCAAGTATACTGGCCTGTCCCTCCCGTCCCTCGAGGTCCTCGCGCCCCTTCCGTTCCCCTCACAACCCACACCAATTCCTGCTTTTGCCTTTGCCTTTTCCACCCTCGCACTCTTTCTCACCAGCAGAGCCCCGCCCGAAAGTCTTCTTCCTTCTCTTTTCCATCTTTTCCATCTGCATCCTCTCTCGAACGGATAACAGTATTTTCCGATATTTCAAAGCCTTCCCCTCCCCCTCCTTTTTTTTAATGTTGCCTGTGTTTTAATTTGAAAATTAATTTTTGTACAAATTTTACATTTTCAGATGCATTCGAAATTGAAACATTTTCTCATTAAAACGTAAAATTAGTATGACGTTCAAATAGCAGTGAATCAAATAAATTTAAAATTGCAAATCTTCACAATGGAACGATTTTTAATTGAAAATCGAGTTGAAAATTTTACAATTCCAAGCTTGAAGAATTTAAGGAGGAACATGCAATGAGTAAAATCCAAGATTTTGTAATTCCCTTTAAATATGTTAAACTTTCAATAATTCCGCGTTTTTAGCAAAATATAAGAATTTTTCTTGAATCTTGTGCAGCATATGTAAGCTTTTAAATAAACAATGAGTAGGGATGTGAGTCGATAAAACATTTCACTGTAACATTGAAAGTTTCATGAAACAAATAAACGTTTCATTAGATAAAAGTTTCATAAACGTTCCAAAGTTTCACAATATGTATATTAAATTAAATATGAAACGCTTTCAATCCCTGACACTTCAAGTAAAAATATTGCATTTCAACAAAATAGATTAATTTTTACATTCTCATCATAATGAGAAGGTATTGCGAGGTATTGATTTTATGTGAAAAATGTCTTTCGTGGATTCCATCAAATGTCGACATTTTGAGGCCTCCTGAGTCAGAAAATATAGTTTTTACGTCGGTGTCTGTCTGTCGTTGTCGTCGTTCTCGTCGTCGTCTGTATACCGGATAACTTTCGAAAGATTGATCGAATTGAATTTAGCTTTCGCACACAGTTTCGGGGACCAAAAAGAAAGATCGAGTTTGTTAACCAGCTATTTTCGATAGAAATTCAAAAAGTTAGAGCATTTTCAAAATTTTTCAGACCATTTTTTTCAAAATTCAGTAATTCTATTGACGGCTATCCATAGTATTCAGAAATTCAAACAATTTACCTCTACAACTTTTTTCGATAAGGAGAAAATTGTCAGAGTTATAGCATTTTCAAAATCCCCCAAAAAAACGAAAATTAACATTTTAAGCGAAACAAAGCACAATATGAAACAAAGTTAAGACACGAAAAACGTTACTTTTCAAAAGCCCTACAAGAATGTAATGACAACTTTTTGAATTTCCTTGAAAAAATCGAAAATTCAGATTATGATCGCACAAAAAATAATGCATTATTACATTCTCATCATAATGAGAAGGTACTGTTTTTATGTGAAAAATGACTTGTGTGGATTCCATTAAATGTCGACGTTCTGAGGCCCCCTGAGTCAGAAAAAATAGTGTTTACGTTGGTGTCTGTCTGTCGTTGTCGGAAAGGAAATCTCTTTATTTAACTAAAACAAATTTGTTTATGTACACTTTGTAAAATAAATGCAAAAAAAAATATTGTAAAATAAAGAACAAATAATAAAATACATTTTCTTTATTTCGTTCTGTCAAATTCAGCAGTTGCGAACAGAGGCACAATATTTACAAAAAATCACGTTTTTCAAATATTCTAAAAAAATAAGAATTGAATATTACAATTTTCAATTCGTAAGATTTGAAAAGATGCGTACTACAGTTTTGTTTTTAAATCAGTATTAAGCTGATTTCATAATTTGTTCATCTAAATTATATCTACAAATTTGCTTTCATCCATTTTTTTATAGGACGTGTAGTTTTCGATTTAATCGTGAAAAGTAACATTATAAATAAACAAGTTGAAGTTGTGTAAAAACGTCTAGAGGTTAATGGCAAATAAGGAACGAATATTAAAATAATCATGAAAAATAAAATTTGTTCTTTATTTTGCTATATATCTGAATGAGCAGTTTGGAGCTGAGATATACAGATATTAATATAGTATACATTTAATATATTAACGTTGAACTTAATATAGAAAAATGCACGTATTGGACAAATTTTATTCGAGTGCGAAGCACGAGATACATGATGAGAATGTGTTCGTTATAGCCGAAGGATCTTTAACAAAAGAGAATTCACAATCACTAAATTACTACTGTCGAAGATTTCACATTTAATTGTCAAAGATTTTGTATAAACATGGGGAAGTACAAAGATCGAGCGCGTAGCGCGCGGTAAATACGTTATCGAGCGCGAAGCGCGAGAACCAACAGTCGCGCGCCCTAGGCGCGCTCAAACTTGCGAGCAGCGCGCGCGGCGAGCGCTGAAAATGTGGCCGCGCAGCGGGCAGATTTTTTAAGTTGAGTTTCAAACACAAAAGGTCACATTTAATAAAGCAACAAGATTCATTATCTACCAAAAAAGACTAATTTTCAACACAATAGTTGAATCTTTAATAAAACAGTCTCCGGTTGTGGGCACAGTTTTGTTTTTGGCCCATAATTTTCGTTTGAGACCATATTATGCGGGGATATGGATCTCATTGGAAAGCCTTAGCTAACTTTTTGCACAAGCAGGTACATTCATTCCGTCAACTAGTATAATTTTACGACCAATTTTGTGAAGTCGTCATTTTTGGCAAAAAAAAAATCGTAAGCGGTTGTGGGCACCTTTCGAAAATTCGCTGAAAATGAGATAGTTAAAGGAAAACGCAGCTAATTCTAAAGATGATTATATCTGACAGTTTTCAAGTCAAACAGACGCTGAAAAAATATGCCCACAACCGGTTTCATTTAAGTGCCCACAACCGGAATTCACGACCATTATTGATGCATCAAGGAAATGTGATGTTTCATAACTTGCATATCAATCGGTGAGACATCCTAAATCACAACGAAGATACTGTAGAAATATCGATAACACTCACCTGTTTGAGATTACTTAATTGGATTTATCGCAATTTTTAAACATTGGTAAATTACAAATGCGTTAGTTTTTATTTATTTTTTCAATATGATCGCAGCTAATGCACAAATCGTCTATTTACGCTGATTTCACCTCGAAAACTGCGTACTACTGTCAGAATACAAGTATGCCACAAGTTAGATCCGACATATCTGTATTCTGTCAGTTGTTACGCAGAGTGAGTGTCCGCAACTGGTGACTCTCCCCTACAGTTGAATTCGAGCAAAAAATACGAATTCTCAACAAAATATTTGAATCCCGATTAATTTTCAATTCTGTATATTTGAATGATTACAGTTTTCCATCAATTTCATTCATTGACTAAATTCTAGAAATAGATAAAGCAACAAAAACGATTTTTCAGTCAAGAAATGAAACATTCAACCAAATTGTTGGATTTTCAAGTCAAAAAGACGAAAATAATACAAAACAGTCAAATTTTCAAATTAAAAATCTTAATTTGTAATAATAATGTTAATTTTCGAGAAAACAGATTAATTTTCTACAAAGAAAGACAAATCTTCAACAAACACATTCGAAGAATGAGATAAATTTTCAAATTATGATGAAATTTCAACTGGAATAGTTAAATCTTCAATACAAAAAATTAATTTTTGCAAAAAAGGAGAATTCGCAACAAATTAATTAAACTTTTAACTAGAATAATTACATTTTTTAGTAAAAAAAAAAGTAATATTTAACCGAAAAAAAAAGAATTTTGATACAAAATAGTTGAATCCTCAACCAGAGCAGATTAATTTTCAGCCAAACAGTTGCATTTTCAACCAAAAAAGATTAAGGTTCTACGAAAAAAGACGGATTTTCGAAAAAAAAAAAAATGTCCGGTATCAGCGAATCTCGTCTACATTAATTTTTTGGGTCAAAGCACTTGATTCAAACAAAAATTTCCCGCCTAGCCGGCGTCGCTGTTTTATTTTTAGACAGCTTCTTAATTTTTTGAAGGTCAAAAATGGTCTGGTTTTACGCAATTTTCAGAATATTCTTACCATTTTTTAAAACGAGATAATGAAACCAGATACAAAAATGTCGTTTTTACCTTTTTTTCAGACTCTTTTTGAACGGCTGCAGTCTAATTTTCATATTTTTTTCGGTTAATTTTTATCACTTTTCTTAAATTTTAATGTCATTGAACTTTATTTGATCATTATAAATTAGCCTTTATATTGCAGTGAAACATAAGAATAATTTGAATTAAGCTGTAAACTTATGGATTTATTTAAATAAGCTTCATATTATCATAACATTTTGTACAATAATTTGAAAAATAAATTCTTGAGCACTGAAACTTAATTGTAGTTTTTTAATGTATTTGTATATTTTGAACGAGAAAAAAACTTAGATATGAAAAGAGTTGTATTCGCAAACAGACCGCAGTAATTGTTCATCATCATTAGAATTCGCTCTTTCAACTTCATACTTCTCCCACGTGATTTTTAAAGTCATGATGAACGGATTCCACTGCTTGTTCATTTTAGAATCCCAATCCACACTGATGAAATATTATCTTCAGACAAATTGTGGATAAAAATAATTTACGAACGTAAACAGACAAGCAAATCATTGTTTTTTGATGATTTATGTTTATTCTTCATTTATTTATTGTTTTTTGGATCAAGAGAGATGATTTTATTATAACTAAATGAGAGAATTTTTATTGTTTTTAAATTGAACATTTTTTACGAGGAAGAGTACAAACAAACGAAAATTAAGCTGCAGTTGTTTAAAAAGAGCCTGAAAAGAAGGTAAAAACGACAATTTCGTATAGCGACTGTATCAATCAAATTTGAATTAGAAATAAATGTGCAGTTAACGGACGTGTTTTTTTCCCGCTAAAATTACTAGATTTAAACACAATTTTCCCGTTTATTTGGTTTTGTTAGCTCGTTTTAAAAAATTGTAAGAAGTTTTTGAAAATTGCGTAAAACCAGACCATTGTTTGACCTTAAAAAAATTACGTATTGGGGATTTAAACATGCTATGCGACACTGTCGGCCCCTACGTGAAGTTCGAAAAATAGTTGAATTCTCATCCCAAAAAACGATTTTTTAATAAAAAAGTTAAATTTTCATCAAAAGGGATGACTAACAAAATTGTTGAATTTTCAACAAAATAATTAGATTTCTCATCAAATAATTACATTTTTTGAATGAGTTGGATTTCCTCATTGGGTTCTATTAATTAAGTTCGAATTTAAGTGAACAGAGAAAACATCTGTTATTTTTTTGAAAAATTAGGCGTGAAAATATTTTAATGTTGAACTGAAACTTCCGAAATGTTAGACTGAAACATCCAAGATGTTAAAGTCGTTGTCTGAGAGCAGAAAAATACCATACATCTATCGGTCACTTGATGAAGCTAGCTTATAGATAGACCAATGTTTCGTGTTTCGAGTTTTCGTGGAAAAATTAAAATGAATATTTAAATTACGTAACAGCTCAAAGGTGAGGGAGGGTTTAAGAGATTTTGTTACAATTTGTTACGGTAGGGGGGGGGGGGGTCCTTCATTCTTGTATGTAATTTTCGGAAATTCACAAATGAAACAAGTAACTCGCAGGAATTGTACAGAAATTTAATATGAATTTAACTTTACGTGCCAAAGAAAACTGGTGAGCAAGAAAAGGAACCTAGCCAACAACCATTTTTTTTTAAGTCAGGGATTTAGAAAAAAAATCTGGTAAAAGTCTTTGAAATTGAATATTAATGGTCAGGGAAAATGAAAAATTGGTCAGGGAAAAATTAGAGAATTTTTAAAATTATGTTTTGCGGCAACCCTGATATAACATTCTTGTTAGTGATTTATCTACTTTGTATTTATATTTCTTTTCTTGCAGTGGCTTCCTCCTGAAAATTATCTTGTCAGTTGTAAATTTATTATTTTTTTGAAAATTTGTCTTTTTGCTTTAAAAATTCATCTGCTTTAGTAGAAATTTCATTTTTCTTGGATAAGAAAAGAATGCAACTGTTTGGTTGGAAATTCAATAATTTTGTTGAAATGTCGTCCTTTTAGGTCGAAATTTCAACTGTTTTTTTGAAAAATCACCTGAAATATTTTTGATGAAAATTCGACTATTTTTTGTTGTTGAAAATTGATCTTTTTTTATTTAGAAACTCATCTGTCTGAGTAGAAAATTCATATTTCTTGGATAAGAATGCAACTGTTTGATTAAAAATTTGATAAATTTATTAAAAAGTCATCCTTTTTGGTTCAAAAATCTACTGTTTTGTTGAAAATTCAAATATTTCGTAGAAAATTTACCTTTTGAGAAAAATTCACATTTTTTGTTGAAAAATCTATTAAAAAATGTTTTGGATGAAAATTCAATAATATTTTTTGTCCGACCCCCCTTGAAAACGCGCCATTGCATGCACGTTAAGCAGGCGTGAAGTGGCTGCTTCTGGCCCAGTGACGTTTGCGCATGCTCACTCCGTCGCCGGGCCAACAAAAACTTTACGCCCGCTACCCATGAAAGTTTACGCCCGCTACACATACGCTGCACTGAGCGAAAATGTTTTAATGATTGAAGTTTTGTTTTTAGGGTTTCATAGTCCCCCCCCCGGGGGAGGGGGCAACAGAGCATAAACGGCAATTTTTTTTTTAATCATTTTTTTTCCAAAAAATTTTTTTCTGCAAATTTTTTTTTCACTAATTTTTTTTTTCAAATTTTTTTTTTCACAAATTTTTTTTTTACAAAACTTTTTTTTCAAAATTTTTTTTTCACCAATTTTTTTTTTCAGCAATTTTTTTCATAAAAATTTTTTTCCAAAAATTTTTTTACACAACATTTTTTCACACAACTTTTTTTCAGAACATTTTTTTCCAAACATTTTTTTTTTTCAAATTTTTTTTCAAAAATTTTTTCAAAAACTCCACTCTATGCAATATAAAATTAGTATTTTTCGTTAACATCTCCTAACTACTTTTTCGGACGGGCGACAAAAAATAGCGTGTGATACACGTGCGCGTAGGTGATTGGTAACTCGTGTGATTGCATCATTCGCCTGCGGCTCGAAGAACTCTTCTACGCTTTCGCACTCGCTTCGCTCGTGCGCTAACCACCGACTCATACTTCAAGCCTCCGGCTTATGCTGCAAAATTCACACTCGCACACAATCACCTATTTTACGCACTTCTATCACAAATAACTATTTTGAACACCCACCTCAAAAGTTGACGTTTTCTTGCTTGTAAATGGTGCATAAATGACCTTATTTGATTTATATTTGACCTAATTTTCGCGCATACGCAGTTTGAAGATGGCTCACTTGAGACACTGGTGAAAAAGCTGCGCATGCGCACTTTCGAGATGAGGTACTTTATACACTGGCATAGGTAACTTAAAACACTGGTGTTGGTATCTTCTTGAAATAAATTTAGATTTAACTTGAACAAATGTTTTAATGATTTAAGTTTTGTTTTCAGGGTTTCGTAGCCCCGCCCCGCCCCCCGACCTAAAGGGAAAAGAGAATAAACGAAAACATTGTTTTTTAATAATTTGTTTTCTAGCACATTTTTTTCAACATTTTTTTTTAATTAAACAAAAATTTTTTCACAACATTTTTTTTCAAACTAATTAAAAAAAACTCCACTTTATGCAATATAAAATTAGTATTTTCGTTACCAACCCCTAACAACTTTTTCGGACGGGCGTTGCAAAAAATAGCCTGTGATATACGTGCACGTAGGACTCGTCTACGTTAACACCTAACACGCTAACCAGCGACTCATGCTTCGAGCCTCCGGCTTATGCTGCAAAATTCACAATCGCACACAATCACCTATTTTGCGCACTTGTATCACAAATAACTATTTCAATATTTGTCTTTCTCATTTAAAAAATCATCTGTTTCAGTAGAAAATTAATCTTTCTTGGATGAGAATGCAACTTTTTGATTGAAAATTGAATAATTTCTTAAAAAGTCATCCTTTTTGTATGAAAATTCAACTGTTATTATTGAAAATTCGTCTTTTTGGGTTGGAAATTCAAGTATCTTCGTAGAAACTTTACTTATTATTAAAACTATTTTGTTTGCAAATTTGGTTCCAACCACTTTCTTAAGAAATCATTTTTTTTTGCTGAATATTTGTATTTTTAGTTGAAAAGTCATCGCTTGGTTAAAGTTTGACTATTTAGTTGAAAACTGATTTCTTTAATTGAAAATTTAACTGCGTGGGTAAAAGTGGAACTATTCTGTTGACATTTTTTTAAATGAAAATTTATCTCTTTGGTTGAAAATGTAACTATTTTGTTAAAAATTAATTTTTTGCTGAAAATTCCTATTTTTCTGGTTGGAAATTCAATTTTTGTACAAAAAAAATCGTCTTTTGGCTTTAAGGTTCAACAATTTAGGTGAAATTTTTTTCTTTCATCACTGAAAAATCTTTATTTATTGAAAATTCGTCTGTTTGATTTAAAAATTTATTTTTCTTTTGAATGAAATTTCATCCTTCTTGATTGAAATATCAACTATTACACTTCTTGTTGCGAAGTTATCTTTTAAAATTGAAAATTCAACTATTTCTTTGAAAATTAAATTGTTTTGTAGAGAATTAAATTATTTTGTAGAAAATTTAAGTATTTTCTTAAGAAGTGATCTTTTATCGCAGAAAAGACACTTTTTTGTTTAAAATGAATTTTTAATGGTATTTGAATTTCAATGATCAAGAAAAAAATTGGTCAAGGAAAAATTATAGAATTTTGAAAATAAAGTTTTCACCCTGCAAAGCATGTATTATCTCAAATACAACAAATTTCCGGAAACCATAAATTACGTATAGCTAGAGGTGGGGAGGAGGGGGGGGGAGAAATATTTTGTTACGGTTCCTCACAAGGGGGTGGGGGGTTTGGAGAGGGTCGATTATCCGTTACGTAATTTAAGTACGGCCCCTTATCATTTTTTCACCGCGATAGCTGTCCTGTACTTAAACATAAAGTATCTCATCCATAAATATCTAGATGTTAAGTGTGAACATCCATTTTTCTCCGTGTGGAAAACAAGAAAAAGATGAAGAGGGCGGATAAAAGGGAAAGACTGTGAAGCCTGCGATAAATAAATAGGAATTTTAATTTATTTTTAATACTTTTTAGATATTGGCGTAGAAAAATAAAATTTTGGCTCAGAAAATAAAATTAATTTTCCACTGCACTGCACTTTTTCTTTTTGGACTACACACTTTTAAACCCGCGGACTACACAAGGTGTGTCGGACTACGCAACGTTTTAGGCTTTATATTTTATGAAAACGTATTTATAACTTTTTCCAGATAGTTTTATGATCCAGATCTAGAAGTTCTGCATGTTCATCTTCAAAACCGAACAATTTCAAAATTACATTTTCCAAAATTGGTTAAACTTGCATCTTATGTAACCTACAATTACAGGAGGAGGCCTAATCGTACGAAAATGTCGACTGGTGTTTGTTTTATTCATGTTTTAGAATTACATTTCGTTGTGATTGTATCTATTTCAAGTATCAATTCCACAGCTATTCTGAATAAATAATTATAATTGACACATTAATTTAAATGCAACTGCGCAAAAAGCACAATCTTACAACAGCATAACCGCGGTGTGACAGTTTTAGTTACAGGCTATCATGTTTGCATGTGTCATTTGAAAATTATTTTAAAATGTCATTAGCATGATTAAATTTAAATAAATGCTTCAAATTTTTCAAAAAAATATTTCGACATTAAATAAACAATTCAAATGTACCAGCCCGGGTTATTATACGCTTATGTATATTTACGACACTGGCGACTGCTATATACAGGGTGTCTCAGACCACCCGGACACCCCTTTTAAAATATAAAATACCTAATAAAATTAAAAGTTCAGTACCTCCTAATGGTAAATGGACTGTGCCCGATTGATTGGAGGTATTTTCAACTTTGGGCTCCCACCGAAAGTAGCCTATTCAGACCGGAAATAATTTTTTTGAAATGGAATGACATATTTTTCTTTATTGATTTCGATTCTACGGTAAAAAGTGAGTAACTTTAGTAAGAACATTTTTGTTCTCAATCGTCGTTTTCCACCCCAAAATGCTTTCTGAAGTCTAACTGAGCCGTCGTTCGTTTTTCACGCCAACTTGTGCTTAGTCAGTCAGCTTTCGGAATTTGGGAATAAAATTTTTGGAGATACACTTCGGAATATCCTTCGACTATTAGAGTAAGAAGAATTAAAAAATTTATTAAAAAAAAATCTATTAATTTTTTTCTGACGCTCTGCGCGCCTTTCGGACTTCTCTAACTCAGGGGAACAGTAACATTTCAGAAGGCATCTTCAGGTGCAAAACGACGATTTAGAAAAAAAAATTTCCTACAAGAGTTACTCACTTTCTACCGTGGAATCGAAATCAATAAAGAAAAATATGTTATTCCATTTCAAAAAAATGACTTCCGGTCTGGATAGGCCACTTCCGATGGGAGCCGGAAGTTTAAAATACCATCAATCGATCGGGCACAGTCCATTTACAATTAGGAAGTACTGAACTTTCAGTTTTATTAGGTATTTTAGATTTTAAAAGGGGTGGACGAGTAGTCTGAGACACCCTGTATAAAGGTTTCATACTGATATTGCAAATTCACCTTTGCAGAGAAGCAGATGCACCTTATTGGTTGAACCTGGGAATATATATATATATATATATATGGATATGACAAACAGTTAATAGAATTAATTTTCTTGTTAACAAAATAATCACATCATTGGTTTTTGAGGAGTTTTTTTGTTGCTGAGGAATATTTTTTAAAAATCTCAACTATTGGTTAGGAGTTAATTTGTTATCAATCTTTAAAATTACATATTAATATGTAAGCTGCAGATTTATAAAAATGATGGTCATCTTTTTCGTTTAGTTTTCGTTTAGTTTAGCTGAAAGTCAGTTTAACGGTCGTCGCAAGGTAATTTTTAAATATTGGCTTTATATCAGCCTTTTAATCAAGAATTACAAAATATTTGAATGTTCGTATTTACTCATTACGATATTCTTTTTAAAAATGTTGCTTGGAATTTGACTATTTAATGAGAATTTGAAAAAATGACGACGTCAATTCTCATGAATGTTTGAAATTTGAATCGAGTAATTTTATGATCGAAGAAGAAAATCTGGTAGCAGTAGTTTGCGTACTTGTGAGAGCTGACCGACATCATTAAAAATTGAAGAAGCTCATTGCAATCAATTCCATTCGTGAGTCGGAAAGCTTCGTCGATAATGAACGAAAAGTTCTCGGAAGTGCAGCTACAGCTGTCTCTCAGAGCGAGAGAAAAATTGGGATCGATTGTCTTAAGCGGAAAAACGGGTGATTTATTCGGACTGTTCGTATTGAAACCAGCCTTGTTATGTAATACAGATAACCTGCAAGTTTTTACATTCTGATCTCAATGAGAAGGTACTGGTCTTATGTGAAAAATGTCTTTCGCGGATTCCATCAAATGTTGACGTTCTGAGGCCCCCTGAAGTCAAAAAATAGTATATTGTGCTACAAGTGTGGAAAGTAGGCAGTTCCACACGAGTGTGACGTTTGCTGTACGAGCGAGAGGCGAGCCGAAGACAAGCCGGAAACGACCCGAAGATGAGCCGATGGCAAGTACTGTAAACTTCACAAGAGTTGCAACTGTCTACTTTCAGCACCTGTCGGACACGATATTTTTTGTAACGAACGCAGGAAATTTTCGATTTGAGAAACAATAACAATAATTTTTTTGGAAATTTATGGTAAAATTACCAAAAATTACCGAAATTTTCGGTTAATATTTATATTACCGAAAATTTCCAGAAATTCAAGGTATCCAAAGCTTTTTGGGAAAAATTCAAAAATTTCCGGAAAATGCTAAATTTCCAAAATTTCCAGAAATTTGTGAAAAGCTGCTAAATTATCGGAAATTTCAGGTCTCCAAAGCTTTTTGGAAATATTCCAAAAATTTCCAGAAATTTATGGAAAATTGCCAAATTTCCGTAAATTTATGGACAATTGCTAAATTTCCGGAAATTTCAGGTAGCCAAAAATTTCTGAAATTTTCGGTAATTTATCCGTAATTGACGGTAATTTATCAGTCATTTATGGTAACTCATCACTTCAAGTTTGTCCAATCTCTATTCACTACTCACAATCAGTCTCTCAAGCATCAAATCATAATGAAGTGAGGTTATATAAGAATCTAAAAAGTTTGGGTGCGGACCCGGACCCTTTCATGGTCTTAAGAAGAGGATTTATCAGCGTTATAAAATGGATTTGCAGTTTCCGGCTGCACGGTTGAATATTTTTGTCTGATATTTTGCACACCTCATCTAAAGATTGTTTTTTTGTTGCAGTGAAGTCTCGGCTTTTTGAGAAAACGTTTATATTTGACGTTATAAACAAAAAGAAAAGAACAATAGAAACAAAGTGCAGTTACGCTCAGTACTAGCTGAGTGTGTGTTTTCGAAGGCCTGGGCAATCGACATCCGTCAAATTTAGGAGGCAGGCTCCCCGTAGCGCGAACGCAGACTCTGGAGCGCGTCGAATTACCCGAACCCTCTCATTGTTATGAGCTGCAGGCCTTTTCAAAAAAACTGAAATTATGAAACCATTGCGTGATTCAATTTTAATTAGCAGAAATAGTTCATTCATATAATTTAAAGAACGTGATAAAAATATTCATGAAAATCGGTTGATATTTGCAGTAATAATGGAAATGCTGAAGTGCACACGATAGTATGCAAAGATATACCGCACTATGAGAGGAAACGCATTTTTTTTTTGTTCAAAAGGTCTAGAGCCATCAATTTTGCCCCAATCCGCAATTATTATTATTTTTTTAATTGAAGAGTGCTAAATTTCCAAGAGCACCTTAGTCAGAGATTGTTGCATTTCCATTCATTTATTTATTATATGTTAACACGAAGCATGAGAAAATCGAGATTTTTCACAAAATCATTCTTTACTCCTCAATAGCGGTTTGCATATAATGAAAATCATCTGAATTGATAAATTTATGTATCAAAATGGGAGAAGTCCCAGTCGATTGGAGAAAAGCGATTATCTTACCAATATACAAAAGCAAGGGAGACAAAAGCAATTGCAGTAATTACAGAGGTATCAGCTTACTAAGTACCGTAAGTAAAATCTACTCAAAAATACTTATTCGTATAGGGTAATGTAAATCACAGAAGAAAAGATATGGCAAGTCCAAAGTGGATTTATGCCAGGAAGATCATGTACAGATCAGATATTTAGTGCCAGATCACAGAAAAAAGCTTGACAAGGGGACATTTAGGTCTGCTTTTTGTTTTGTTTGAATTGATTCTCTTCTCAATGGAAGGTACGTACCAGAGGTTTTCTGAGAAAAATCAAGAAGACGCAATTTTGACCCATTTTCGAGAAAAATCCATTTCGAATATTGCGAACGGATGGTCATCGAGCCGGTGTAAAAGCATTTCGAACCGACGGTAGTTCCCTGGTAGAGCGCTCGGCTGATAGCCGCAAGGTTGCGCGTACGATTCTCCGCGCCATCCATACTTTTATTTAATCAATAAAATGTTTGTTCATTCTATTTTTGAATAACATTCGATAAAATTATACCATTTAATGATGATTATTCATTCCTTATTTTCAATAAAAACTCTGTTAATAGTATTTTCATTACCACTCGTTTGGACAATTGTGCATAGCCACATCAAGTTGAAAATGTGGGATAATACATAAGAAGCACTAAGAAAGGCGGCTCTGGTCCTAAATTGTAATAATCATGAAAAAAGCAAAAAAAATGTTTCTCATGATCATTACAATTTAGGACCAGAGCCGCCTTTCATAGTGCTTCTTATTTATCATCCCAAATTTTCAACTCGATTTGGCTATTCGTGTGAAAATAAGTTTTAAAAAAAGTTGAGAATTTGTTTTCGGATGAATATGCTTTAAAATATAGTGAGAGTGACTGTTAGTCACAATTTTTATGAAACATCAACAATTGTAAATGTTGTAAATAATTTTTTGCAAAAATTTGGAATTTTTTTCTTCCTTTATTGTCGGAAATTATGTAGATATTCGGAAAAGTGATATGTGTTTGATTATGTGTGTTCAACTACACTGAGAAACTTTAGGTTAGAAAAATTACTAAAACGGATAGCAAATGGGGGCAAAATGCTTAAATTTTGACATTTTAATACACAAATAATAAGTTATACTATTTTTATAAGAAGATTTCCTATTTGGTAATAGCAATCCTTACTATTCTCTGTAGTAAAATCCGATGTAGGAAAAATTAGTAGAGAAATTAATAAATTGTAAAAAAAAAATAAAACTAATAAGTATTTTAAATAACATAATATACTAAATATGTAGAAGAAATTACTATTGTCTGTAGGAACACGATGTGAATTATGGACATTTCCTACTTTTTGTAACAAAGGTTAATACCAATTATTAAATTTGGTCCTAAATATTACTAACTGATTTAGCAGAAAGTATCGAGCCTTGGACCGAGCGCGGCCGAGTGCATCTGACGTTTGTCGATCGCCGATCATATTTTTAGGTTGCGAAAATGACATCTAATTTATGTTTCAATGCAAAATCCGCAAAAAAACATAATTAAAAAAAATATATTTACTTATTTTAATTACATTAAAAATTTTGTTGTTTAAAATTATAAAAATATCATGAATATTAATCAATTAAGGATTAAATGAATTAGAACCAATAAACTTTCTATCATTTAGGTCATATGGAAGTTTTCATTCTGAGTCCCACAATGTCTTATAGGTAGATGGATCAACGCCCGACTGCTGTCCCGGAGACGCGTGTTCGATTCCAGCCAGCCTTCGTTTTCTTCTAACCCGATTTTTCTGTTTCAGCTTTATAATATAAAATACTATCTTTTAAGAATATATACATATATGTAATTTCTAATGTTGTCAATTCTTAATTTAAATAAATGTGAATTATGCGTTAAACGTAGAACATGTGTGTAGGTAGGCTTGTGTGAAAGTTTGCAACACGTATTTATTTTTTTTACTATTCCCACTGTAGCAGATTTTGCTAACCAGTTAGTAATTCGGTGCGCACGGTCCCTGCGCATCATTTTACTACAGCACTTTGTAAATACTGTTATCTTCTACAGATATTAATCCAACAAATTTACTATTTTCTCCTACCAAAATTAGTAAATAGTGCAGACTTGCAGTTTTACTACAGAGGTTAATAAATACTTCAAATGTCTTTTACAATAAATGCAATTGTTTTAACTTTTATTCCAATATATTTTATAATTCTTTAAGTAGCTACGAGTTACTATTGGGGTTAGTAAATATTATTAAAATTTGCTTTTTGCCTCTCATTGCAAAGTTCAGATAGTGAAATCTAGTGTGATTTTTAACAAGAAATACAAACAAGGGTTTCTCAGTGTACAACAGTTGTTGATTTTGTAAACAAATGAAATAAGTAAATACAAAACTTTGTCCTGGAAAATAATTTCGAATGATTGTGTGTGTGTGCGTGTGAGAGGGGGGGGGGAGTTGTTATTATTTAATTTAAGAAATTACGATTCGTAGGTATTTAACAATATTGTAATTTTTATTGAAGAAAGTTTGTTCTTCTCTGGAAACAGTTTGAATTATCGCGAGAGTGATTGTCAGTAACAATTTCTATAAAACATTATACATAATTTTTTTTGAAAGCTGTGGAATTTGTGCCTTTTTAATTTCGGAATTTTCCTTTATCATTTGAATTGGTGCAGATATTATTAAAAAGAACATAGGTTCAATTATTTTTGTTAAAATACAAATCCTAAAGAAATGAAATAAGTAAATAAAAAACTGGCTGTTCGGCCTGCAAAATACTTTTTCTTGCACTGAAATTGCTTCAAATTTTTGTGAGACAGATTTGCTGTCACCAATTCTATGTAAAAATTAGCAACACATCATTCTTATTATCTATTCTTGTAAATTTAAATGTCACGAATTTTTCATGTATTTAAAAAAGCCATTTATTGATCCATGTTACCAGATCAATAAATCGTCTGGAAAGATTTTTTTTCACTCAAACTGCTTCAAGTTTGTGTAACAAAACATTTGCAATAACTACTTTCATGAAAAATAAACAATATACAATTGCTATACAAAATTTTGTAACGACATCTCTAAAAGAGCGATTTTATCAAACTTGGACTCCTCTGAATCATTTAAGGTAATTAAGATATTGTGGGAAATGGTACATATATGTCATTCTATTTGTTCATTTTATAAGCAATGGAAATGAAGAAATGAATTTTTTTTGCATTTTTTCGTTAGAAAACTAGGCTTTTGTCAATTTTTTTTTAATGGCAGGTGGATAGAAATTGCAAGATGTACGTGTCTTGTCAGTGGCGGACTGAGTACCTTGGGGCGTCCGCGGGAAGTCGATATGTAGGGGCGCCTTCCTGAAAAGCAAAAGAAAAAAAAAAAAAAAAAAAAAAAGCAGAAAGCCACTTTTATAATGATTTTTCGATTTTCAATAAGAAACATATTTTCCACGACGCAGCAGTAGTATATATTCACATACTCGCATTAATTACTATTATTATGCGAAAAACTGTTAATCTCGCTATTAATCTATTCAGAAAAAAAATTGATTATTATATTAAAAAATTAGTCCGACTCAATCCGGTTCAATCTGAGCCAAATTTTCAATCTAATGTTGCAACGTTTAAAGTTTTACGAAATAATTTCGAACTATTTATAGTTTGATAAACGCAGATAATCAATACATTGCTGACGCTTTATATAACGAGAAAAAATTATGTTACATGCGAGAGAATATAATTTTGTTTGCATAGTTACGAATCCTGGAAGGATAAACAAATTAATCCTCACAAAACTTTCATTTGCTTTGTATGTATAATTTGGAATTCATGTACGATGTTATGTGTTGATGATTAACTAGCTTATGGAGTATAACAATATGTTTAAAGAGTACCATTTTACTTAAATTCCTTCTGCTTTCTCTTGTGTAATATTAAAAACATTTACATTGTTTAAAAAAATGATCGTAGAGGGCGCCTACATGCCTTAGGGGGGCGCCTGATAGGGTGGGCGCCGGCGGGGTTTCCCGCATCCCAACCTATGGCCAGTCCGCCACTGTGTCTTGTGGCCTTAGGACCTTAGGTAACCAATTTATTGATCTGATAAAATGGATCAATAAATGGCTTTTTTAAATGCATGAAAAATTCGTGACATTTAAAATTACAAGAATTGATAATAAGAATGATCTTATTTCATTTCTTTAGGATTTGTATTTTAACAAATCTAATTCAACCTATGTTCTATTCAATAATATCTGCAACAATTCATATGATGAAGGAAAATCCTAAATGAAAAAAGCACAAATTCCACAACTTTAAAAAAAATTGTGCATAATGTTTTATAGAAATTGTTACTGACAATCACTCTCACGACAATTCAAACTATTTCCAGAGAAGAACAAACTTTTTTCAATAAAAATCACAATATTGTTAAATACCTACGAATCCTACTATTTTAAATTGAATAATAA
>CAKNXH010001270.1:262293-276727 GCA_932178445.1 Andricus quercusramuli | reverse complement strand
CATATTTACTTCTTTCATTTATTTACAAAATCAACAAAAATAATGATTTCGTTCAAAATCTCGATTTTCTCATGCTTCGAGTAAACATACAATAAATAAATGAATAAAGATGCAACAATCTCTGACTAAGGTACTCTTGGAAATTTAGCACTCTTCAATTAAAACAAAATAATAATTGCGGATTAGGGCAAAATTGAAGGCTCTAGACCTTTTGAACAAAAAAATGCGTTTCTTCCCATAGTGCGGTCTATCTTTGCATACTATCGTGTGCACTTTAGCATTTCTATTATTACTGCAAATATCAACCGATCTTCATGAATATTTTTTTCACTTTCTTGAAATTATATGAATAAACTATTTCTGCTCATTAAAATTGAATCACGCGATGCTTTCATAATTTCAGTTTTTTGAGAAGGCCTGCACCTCATAACAATGAGAGGGTGATTTGTTTCGGCTGATTCGACGCGCTCCAAGGTCTCCGCTCACGTTACGGGGAGTCTACCTCCCTAAATTTGACGGATGTCGATTGCCCAGGCCTCGAAAATACACACTCAGCTACTACAGAGCGTCACTGTATTTTTTTCTATTGTTCTTCTCTTTTTGTGTATAACGATAAAGTTTGAGCGCGCCTAGGGCGCGCAGTTGTTATATCTCGCACTTCGCGCTCGATAATATATTTACCTCGCGCTGTGCGCTCGCTGATGTATGTACCTCGCGCTACGCGCTCGGCTTTTTTTGGTTTTCGCACATCGTGCTCGGCTTGGATAAAAAAAAGAAATTTACATGCAAATATTATCAATTAGACAGTTTTGGTTTAACTTACTGAAAATGCTACCAAAAATCGAAAATCCGGTTTCTGGTCAAACAGTGTTTGTTTTATTCATAGAAGACTATATATAATTTTTTTTACATAAAACCAATACCTTCTCATTAGGATGAGAATGTAAAAATGTGATTTTTCGTTTATTTTGTAATGTCATTTTTCACCATTAAAACAAAAACTACGCGTCCTATAAAAAATAATTAACAAATTTGTAGATCTTTCTTGGATGGATAATTTTTGTCTAATCATCTTTTTTCGTATCTTGCATAGTCTGAAAGCAAAATGGAATTTTATATCTTATTTTTTATATGTTTCATTGGGTCAAAATTTGAATTTTTTGAGAAAATTCAAAAAGTTTTTATGATAATCTTGTAGGGCTTGCAATAAGCTATAACTCTGACAGTTTTTTTTTTATCGGAAAAAGTCGTGGCTATAAATTGTTTAGATTTTTGAGTACTGCAAATTGCCGTACATTGAATTTTGAAGTTCTAAAAAAAATGATTTCAAAAATTTTGAAAATGCTCTGATTTTCTGAATTTTTTCGAAAGTTATCGTGCCTACAGACAGACTACAGACTACAAACAGACAGTCACCTTGGTAAACATCGTTTTTTCTAACTCAGGGGGTCTCAAAACGTGGAGATTTAATGGAAACCGACTAAGTCAAATTTTACATAAAACCAATACCTTCTCATTAGGATGAGAATGTAAAAAAACAATCTTTAGATGAGGTGTGCAAAATATCAGACAAAAATATTGAACCGTGCTGCCGGGAACTGCAAATCCATTTTATAACCCTGTTAAATCTCCTTAAGGGGATTTATCAGCGTTATGAAAAAGGAATTCCAGTTTCCGGCCGCACGGTTGAATATTTTGGTCTGATTTTTCGCATACCTCATCTAAATGCTTTTCTCTTTTGTGGTTAAGTCTCGGTTTTTTGAATTTTTGTTTAGATTTAAAGTTATTAACAAATAGAAAAGAAGAATAGAGAAAAAATGCAGTGATGCTCAGTACTAGCTGAGTTTGTATTTTCGATGCCTGGGAGTCAACCCTCGTCAAACCCGCGAGCTCGGCTTCGAGCAGACACCCCGTCGCGCGAGTGGAGACACTCGAGCGCGTCGAATTATCCGGAACGAATCATCCTCCTCATTGTTATGAGATGCAGGCCGGTTGAAAAAACTGAAATTACCAAAGCGTCGCGTGATTGAATTTTAATTAGGATACATAGTTTATTTAAATAATTCTAAGAAAGTGAAAAAAAGATTCATGAAAATCGGTTAATATTTGCAGTAATAATAGAAATTTTGAAGTGCACACGATAGTATGCAGAGATACACAGCAGAATGGGAGAAACGAATTTTTATCGTTTAAAAGGCCTACAGCCTTCAATTTTGCCCCAATCCGCAATTACTTTTTTTTTAAATTGAAGAGCGCTAAATTTCCAAGAGCACCTCAGTCACAGATTCTTGCATTTTTATTTATTCATTTATTATATCTTTACTCGAAGTATGAGAAAATAGAGATTTTTCACAAAATCATTATTTACTCTTCAATAGCGGTTTGCATGCAATGAAAATCATCCTAAATTATTTCATTAATTGTTATAAACAACAAACATGAGGTGAAACGTCGATCGATTTGAAGGGGAAAAATTATTTTATGTATCATTACTCTACTTTATTTTCGATTCCTCTTACACAATTGCACGCACAGAATCTTACACATACGATGGCACTCTCAAACGCTTTGAAAAATCGCCCCCGCTGGGGAATCGAACCTTCCTGACTGCCTACAACCTGTCCTAAAACCTCAATCTAGCGCACGCGTGAGTGAAATGAGCTACGGAACCACTTGGATTTTTCTACCAAACTCTGGGTCAAACGGTTTCTCCGAGAAAAAATGTGGCCATCTAAGAAATGATATGATAATAAATGTTTACTTAAAATTAATTTCATTCATCTCTTACGGACGATATCTAATCTTTTGTAACGAGTTTCGGGAAAAAGATTTTGCTCACAAGTATTAACTCACACAGAAAATATATTATTACTAATTTATATGTATTATTAGAAAATAATTGGAAATACAATTTTTTTAAAGTACATAACAAGTTCATAACAATTAATGACAATAATCAAATTATTGGCATTCTGGGTGTACTATTGCATCGATTTAGGATGATTTTCATTGCATGCAAACCGCTATTGAAGAGTAAATAATGATTTTGTGAAAAATCTCTATTTTCTCATACTTCGAGTAAAGATATAATAAATGAATAAATGAAAATGCAAGAATCTGTGACTAAGGTGCTCTTGGAAATTTAGCGCTCTTCAATTTGAAAAAAAAGTAATTGCGGATTGGGGCAAAATTGAAGGCTGTAGGCCTTTTGAACGATAAAAATTCGTTTCTCCCATTCTGCTGTGTGCTCTGCATACTATCGTGTGCACTTCAAAATTTCTATTATTACTGCAAATATTAACCGATTTTCATGAATCTTTTTTTCACTTTCTTAGAATTATTTAAATAAACTATGTATCCTAATTAAAATTCAATCACGCGACGCTTTGGTAATTTCAGTTTTTTCAACCGGCCTGCATCTCATAACAATGAGGAGGATGATTCGTTCCGGATAATTCGACGCGCTCGAGTGTCTCCACTCGCGCGACGGGGTGTCTGCTCGAAGCCGAGCTCGCGGGTTTGACGAGGGTTGACTCCCAGGCATCGAAAATACAAACTCAGCTAGTACTGAGCATCACTGCATTTTTTCTCTATTCTTCTTTTCTATTTGTTAATAACTTTAAATCTAAACAAAAATTCAAAAAACCGAGACTTAACCACAAAAGAGAAAAGCATTTAGATGAGGTATGCGAAAAATCAGACCAAAATATTCAACCGTGCGGCCGGAAACTGGAATTCCTTTTTCATAACGCTGATAAATCCCCTTAAAGGTCCTGGTCTGTACCCGAACGGGGGAGTTTAAAAAAATAAATTTTTTGGAATAGAAAATTTTTTTCTAATATGTTAAAAAAAAAGAAAAAATACAGTATATATGTATCGTTAATATAGTCTTAAAGTATATGAAACGAGCTTTCCAAAACACTCTAATAAAAGTCCAATTGGAGCATCCTACAAGAAGTTACAGTAACGTGAACGTGAAGGAACGCGTGAAAAAATGAAACCTTAAGGCCCCTGTATATTGACAACCGGTCAATAAATGGATCTGTGGTTTGGCGAATTAATACAGGTCCACCAGGACTATAATTCAGCCAGGTTTCAACCCGATCAAAAAAAATTAATTTTAGGTGGATGCACTTGACGTATTCTGTCCCATATACTCACTCCATTAACGCATCAACTCGGCAAAAATACCAATTATTTTTTTATTTTGAAATTTTAAAACTTTGAAAGCTTCAAAAGGAAAATTGTCCTGCAATTTTTAAAATTTTCATTTTCATCTTTTCTTTTTGGGAATACCTTTAACTTTAATTTAATCGAATTTTCCGAGTGAGTTACGCTTACCCCGAAAGTTATTTGACATAATGCGGTATAAGAATAATTATGAGGGTTTTCAATTAGAAATTTTGGAAAAATCAAAATTAGTTTGAAACAAATTCCCAACATGTTAAAAAGTGATCCAAACCAATTCTACACCTGGCTAAACCCTATTTTAAACCAGATTCAAACAGAGTCATACCTTGTTCTAATCTCTGAACTCAAATCAAACACGTGTAAATCAAATTGAGTCACGCTGCAGACCAATTCAAACCATGTCTAAATTCTTCGAAACCCTGTTCCAAACCAGTTTCAAACATTTTTACATCAGGTTCAACCTAATTCAAACCCTGCTTAAATCACGTTGCAAACCAGTTTTAAACATATAAAAACCGATGAAAAATTGATCCAAACTAGATTCAAACCAGTTTCAAAATCAAAAAAAATTCCACTTGGTTTTAAATCAGTTTCACAACTGAGTGAACCTTTTTTTTAAATCAGTCTTTTACTCTCTTCTACTTTTTTAGTAAAGTGAATGCACTTTATTACACAATTTTTCAACAGTTTATTCAACTGCACAGCAGCACAGAAGTAAAATAGTATTGAATCAAGAAAATATCAGGACGAATATACGGACGATACAATATTTTCATGATCCAAGAAAATTTCTCTTGTCTCAAAAAAATGTACTTGAATTAAGAAAATCACGTTTCATCAATATTGTTACATTTTATTGAGACAAGTAATATTTTCTCACATTATGCCATGAAAATATTATATCGTCCGTATTCATAACAATATTTTCTTGATTCAAAATAAAATCTTTTTCCGCGTGTACACGGAGAGAAATGGATGGGACGTTCAATAGTAGCTGTTCAAAGTACAAGATAGTACCGCCAAAAATACAGATATTGACACGTAACATCCACTATCATTACATTAACATTTAAAAAAATAACGCAAGGTACGAAAGAAAATTAAAAGACAAAAATTGTTCACTACAATAAGAACTACAAATTTGGCATTGATCATTTTTATTAGAACGCGTAGATTTTTGTTTTAATCGTAAAAAATAACATGGAAAATAAAAACATTCTTTTTTTTTTTTTTTTTTTTTTTTTATACCATTAAGCCATTTTCCCTTTCGGCGAGCCTCTAGGGGTATGCGTGACACTACCCGAGTCGGGTAGTGTTTCTAGGTGGATAGTTTCTTGTAGTAAATAACTACAAGTGTGGGCTCACCACACCCACGACCGCCAACAGCAACGCAGTAGTATTATTCTCGAATGGTCACCCATCCAAGTACTAACCGCGCCCAACACTGCTTAACTTCAGTGATCTAACGGGAACGTTAAGGACAAACGTTTCTTGAACAAAAAATATCTACAAATTTGTTATGAATAATTTTTCGATAGGACGCGTAGTTTTTGTTTTAATCGTAAAAATAACATTAAAATTGAAAAAATTAAATTTGTGAAAAACGACAGAAGTTACGAAAAAAAATGAAAAGACTTAAGTTGTTTAACCAAAAAGGATCTATACATTTGTTATAAATTTCAGTTATAAAAATATATTTAAAACAAAAGAAAAACTTTTTGGAAAAACGACACAAGGTACAATAAAATTTTATTTAACAAAATTTGTCTCCTAAACCTAAATTATATCTACAAGTTTTCTTCGAATAACTTTACGATAGTACGCATATTTTTTGTGTAAATCGTAAAAAATAACATTGAAAATAAACAAAATGAATTTATGGAAAAACGACACAAGATGTTTAATAACAAAATTGTTTTTGTTTTTGATACGATGCGCAATTTCATAAAGTATAAAAAAAAGACAATGAAAATATGCCTGTTTCAATATCAGTGCATATTATGAATATACAATATGAATGATAAATTTTGTAGGGTAGCTGAGAATCAAAATTAATGCAAAATAAAGAACAAATATGTCCCAAAGTAATCATGAAAAATACAATTTTCCCGGACCAAGGTACAGAAATAAATATAAAATACATTTGATATGTAGAAAAGTTCGCATTTTGGACAAAATCGAGGGCGAAGCACGAGGTACGGGATTTTAATTTTAGAAGGTCTGTGTACAAATTTGTGGTAACTCAGGAGAAGTATAAGGACCGAGTGCATAGCGCGAGGCAAATACATTATCGAGCGCGAAGCGCCAGACCCAAAAGACGCGCGCCCTGGGCGCGCTCAGTCTTGCGAGCGATGAGAATGTGTCCGTGCAGCGGGCAGAATTTTTTAGGCGTAAATGAAATATTGGCATAAAAACCTTGCACTTGAATGAAGTTAGTATAAAGAAGGTAAAAAGTGAAAGCATGAAATATTTTTAAGTTACCCGAAGCTGTGACATTCAATGCGTTTTTTAGGATTGGTAAACTGTGCGAAAGAAGAGAAGCTTTTTTGTAAGTCTTAGAGTAGTAGAGTTTAGTTATTAGTAGACAATGCAGATGGGCCAAAGCTGCAGGCTCCTGCTGAGTTTCACTTTCGAAAATCTGTCGGTCAAAGAGCACACCCTAAAGCCTAATCCTAAAGTTCCGCTTCCATTCACACACATTAAGAAACTCCTTCCATTGTTATACCTGTAACGAGGCAGCCGACCCCACTTTTCTTTATTTCCTTTCTTCCCCACAAACGGTTGCGTCAACATCTTGAAGAATAAAAAAAAATTAAGGACGTATAAATGAATTGCCAATTCTGGGAACTTTAAATTTTAAATAATTATCTTAACTTATTCACTCTGTTTAACACGGTCGTACGCAAAACAATATGCAACCAGTATCTTGAATACCTAAATTCACTACTATATTTTTATATTTGAAACTAAAAGATTAGTGTGCTCCTGAATTCAATAAAATGTGTTTTGTTTTCCCACCCACTTTAGAAAAAAGTCCTAATTCTCATTCAAGAGAAATGAAAAAGGGATAATTTCATTTCTTAGAAATTTCTTTACTTTTCGTTATGTTTTTATGAAAATTATCTGATTTAGGAATTATACCTATAATTATTCATTCTGCTAATTAAGCAATTTTCTAAATAGTAATAATTGGAAAGGAAATAGAACTAATTGTGTAAAGAATCTATTAATAAATCAAATAAGCTATTTTTAATTAAGATTTTATGAAAACTACGATTTCTGTATCAACTGAAAGGGAAAACAAAAGTATCTGAAGAACTATATTTAAATTAAAAAATCATAAGCACAACTATTTGCTTTGCGTTTTTCCCGTAGGACGGCATGGAGAACACATATTGACTTTTACCATTATTTATTACAAAATCATGTCCATCATACAAACGACGTCAATTAAAAAAATATTGTTGTCCTTTTAAAGAAAATTTTCCAGGTTATGATACTCATTCAACATCTGGAAACTGACAAGGCTAGATCGCCGATTGTGCATTTTAGTTTCGGTTCATACTTTTTACAATAAAAGCTCATCACCTGGGTATTAATTTGCCAATCGATTTTTGGCGGTTTTCGAGAAAGTCGACTTTTAAATATTCGCCACAGGCTATATATATATATATATATATAGCGTTTGGCGAAAAATACTTCCCATTTCCATTCTCATCAAAGTTTAAAAAAATTAGTTTTTTTCGTGAAAAAGTGCATATAAAAAATTAATGTTTGCATCATTTTTTAAGATTATCGAGGGAAATTGTATTTATACGATTTTTAATTAATTAAAATTAATAAATCAAAGGTGGAGGCAGCCACAATCAAACACGCAACCTTCCGGATCCGGATATGAACCCAAAGCTCTATACTGCCTGAACTACCTGCCGATTGGAAGTATTTTTCACCAAACCAAACCAACCTCCATTTCATACCGCTCCATATTACTGCTTTTGCAAATTAATATTCAGGTAATGCATTTTCGTTTAAAAAATTATGAACCGAAACAAAAACTTCGCAGTACTAATCAATAAATTCTTAGAGGCCAGTAATCGACACGACTTATCATTTAAATTTTAACCTGATCGACACTAAAACATCATCTTATTGAACAACTTTTTTAACTGAAGTACGCTTTGGTTTCTTTTCTGAAATTCGTCACAATTATATATAGATATAGGCTTTTTGTTCAATTTTATAAAACAAATTAAGAATTGAGTGTTTTGATCTTGAATGAACTAAGAACATTTTTAAGGCAATTTAAGTGAATTCCCAAACAATAAGCTGAAAGTATGAAACTTTTATTACAGTTTTATTCCATGACACCTTTTTCTATTTGTCATAATGTCACACGTAAATCATTGCGCCATTTTTTGGTAATTTACTTACACAGGCCGACAAAATTTGTTCCGAAAGACCGGACTAGGTGACCACGAAGGATTTTGATGTACTAAAAGCGAATTCGTTGTCCAAATTTCCCTATATGGCAGGATTTCGTGAATTTCTTACATAAAACTGAAAAAATTACCATTTAGTTAGTACTTCTTTTGAACTTTCATTTCCATTTTTGATCATCCCGAACCAATTCTTTTTACGTAAAAATAGTTATGAAATATTTGTCGGGTATTTTATAAATATTGAATAACTTTTAGTAAAAGCCTTCAAATTTTTCAATACTAAATGCAAACTAGTATGTAATTCTCGATAATAGGCTGGGAAAAAAGTTTTTTATTCGGTCCAGGTTATTCTTTCCTTTACTTAGTATCGAAATGTCTTATAAATATTTAAATAAGAAAGGCTTTCAATTTGCATAACATTTTGGTGCCCATCTAAAAGTCCCAGACTGAGTTCTATAATTTTTATAGGACAACATTTTTTCTGCGTGAGCTAAAATTCGGATTCAAAAAACTAAAGAACTTGTAGACACCAAACTCTTTATCAATCGAATGACACAAATTTATTCGCTTTCTTCGTCTTCTTTGCTAGTTTTGAAGTTTAAAACTGGAATGGTTAATGTCATATCTCGTATAGAAAAAGAATTATTAGTTCGGTACAATTAAAAATGAAAATGAAAAGTAAAAAGGAGTACTAAATGATGGCGTAAGCAGTTTCAAAAAATCTGCCTGACTCTTTCTCATCGCGCGCGGCGCATTTCGCTCATATAAGTTTGAGCGCGCCTAGGGCGCACGGCTGTTGGATTCCGCGCTCAGTCTTTGTATTTCTCCCACATTTGTGCACAGACCTTTTAAAATTAAAGATCAATTCATCGACAACTGTAATTTGGTGATTGTAAATTCTCTTTTTTTAAAGCTCCTTCGGCTTTAACGAATACATTCTCATCACGTACCTCGTGCTTCGTACTCGATTTTGTCCAAAATGCACAATTTTTTGCATTATATGTTCAACACCCGTGCAGAAATTGCCCTATTTAGCCCCAATTAAAGTAGGGTTTAGACAAGGCCCTCTTCAGGTTCCCTATTTTTAATAAAAAATTTTTAATCAAGTGTGGCGATAATCAGGCAACGATATACAAGTATTCTGTCATTACTTATAAATATTTTCTCGCTGTTCTGGTTAAAAATTAATAAAATAATATTGAGATACAGATGGTATGTTAAGTTTTCATTCAGTGGAATTGGAGGGGTTTTCTTTTGAAAACCCTAAGTCGGGAAGTCTCCAGGAATACTTGGCAACGCCGAATTCAGAAACATAACCTATATTTTATCATAGTACCTTGCGTGCGAAATGCGAATGTCATTTTGACTTAGAGCGTACTTCAGAGACTGTATAATCTAAACATTTATTGAATTAGTGAATATCTAAGAGACTATCGCGAAAACAACTTTTGTCCTGTTTTTTTTTTTAAGAAAAAAATTCTAAGTTCCATCTTTATTCAAAATTGCAAATGTTCAGAAAGAATGACATTTTATGTCAATCTTCAACATTATAAAATGGTCTAAAACACCTAACAACCAAACCTTACACGAAAGTTTTAAAAAATTTGTTATTAAAAAATTGTCAAAGTTCACGATCAAATTTCGAAGTTTCGTCGTTAAAAATTTCAAATTTTCAAAAAAAATTACATTTCCTGTCATTGTAGAAAGTTGTAAAGTAGTCTAAATTGCCAAAAAACGAAATAATACACGAAGAAAAATTGTAATCGATTTAAATTATTTATTTAAAAATTATTTTATTGATATTCCTGTAGCGTTAGAAATTTTATTTGTGATATAATATTAAAAATTGTAATATATGTATTCACTCTACACAGGACCATTCATATTCAAAGTCAAAATACTCGCAATCAATTAATATTTATTTTTTAAATACCTTTTTGTCATATCGTTAGAGTATAGCAGTAGTGGGTGCTGCTAATTTGCAGTACTGGCCCAGTAATGAACTTGTTCCATTATTGGTTCAGCCAGTACTAGGTCTGTCCTAACAGAGTACTTTTCGAAAATAAAGATTTAATTTCAATTCGAAATTGGGGGAAAGAAAAATTAACCTAGGGTAAATCTAAGAAAACCATCCAAGGGCCGGACGAGTTTGCCCTACATGGGGCGCTTGCAAGTGCAGGCGTGACGTTCCTTGTAGGGTCCTTGTCAGCTTCCCAGACCAGGACCACACTAGAACTAGGGCAAACTGGCGAGGACCCCACCAGGACCCCATCAAAATTTCTGCTCGGGCATTATTATATCAAATGTATATTACATTTATTTCTATACGTTGGCCTATGATAGCTTATTTAGACATTGCAAAATAATAGATTCTTCGTAGATGATGTTGTGATTTGCTTTATGATCCAGAAATAAGATATGCTTGATTTTTTTACAAGTCAAACAGACATTTCGACCATGGTGAGGGTCCTCATCAGTGCTTTATTCTAGAAAACATGATTTTACATAGTACAATGTGAACATTTTTTCGCGAGGGGCTGCACGGAGAAAAATGGAAGTGAAAATCGGGTCTTTAGTGCTGGTAGTCGAGGTATTCATTACTGAACTGGCGTTGTGAAAAAAATTCGAGATTGAAAATCTGTTATTGATTCAAGTGCAATCGCGGTAATAACTCCTTCAGGAAACTAAAGAGATTACAGCTTGTCGACGGTCTGACTCCCGTAGCGCACTGCACGGAGTCCAGTCCAGAATAGGAATCGTTCCTATACTCGCAACAGTAAAGAATGATCGGCCAAAAAGAATTTACAAGGACACAGAGTGGCGGTTGTTGACGGGTCGATATAGTCACTTTTCATTTTATAAACTTGCACTTATTTATATATTATACACACACATATTCAATAAGTTTTGAACACTGAATTATGATATTTGCTGAAACAGAAAAAGTCGAGTTAGATGAAAAACGTAGTTGCCGAGAATTGAACCCGGGTTTCCAAGACAGCAATCAGCTTCTCTCTGCAATCTGGTATTCTGGATGCTAAAGTCAGAGGCACAAGACGTCCTCATGGTATAATGCGAGCAAGCTTCGATTCGGTGCTGCACTTACGTTATTGAGTGCGGGGCATCCAGGAATGGTTACTGGATTGTTTAGGACTCAGTCGAGTTCCAATAGAACACTATAAACTATACATCGATTAAGACTTCGTCCTTCCGACAACTGATACACGATATATAGATTTCCATTATTGATTCTAGAAAGTATAGTAATTTATGCTTTCTATTCCTTATTGAGAAAATGCACTTTTTAAGAGAGACTCGTTTTTTAATTGTGCAAAGGTTGAAGCACTTGAATTGTAAGTGGTAACGTACGAAGTGTATACAATAACTTTAAAGCATTAAAAGATAAGGTTCTATTCAGGAGAGATAAAATTTTTTAATGATTAATGTGTAGTTTCACAATCTTTCCCGTGTCTTTTGCATCTATTCCTGGAATTTGGTAATCATTAAAAAATTTGTGTACTGAATATGGAACTCTTCAACCTCATTTTTCTCCGTGTGTTAGAGTACAATTTCTTGGTATGACGAAAATTATAATTGATAATTGACGATGAGAATCGAAATTTGATAAATGTACATTTTTAAAACTACTTATTAGAAATATTCCATCTCTCCGTGGTACAATATTTTAATTATGTTACTTTGCTCAGAGTCGAATAATATGTGTACCAAAGAGCTTAGTCCTTAGGAAATGAGAGACGCGTTACCTTCATTGGAAAAAAATGTCTCATCCATTAAACAATTGGTACATACATTACTCAAACATTCTAAGCAAATTAAGATATACGATAGGCAAAAAATATAATAGTTCAAATCAAAGATTTTGTTACGCCAATTATCAATTATAATTTTCGTCATATATACAAAAACAGTGTACTGCAACAGCCCCTACAAGTATACCTCGCGAAAAAATGTTCACATCGTACTATGTAAAATTATTTTTCTAGAATAAAGCACTGATGAGGACCCCCACCTGTGTCGAAACGTCTGTTTGACTTGTAAAAAAAACAAGCATTTCTTATTTTTGGATCCTAAAGCCAATCACAACATCAACTACGAAGAATCTATTAATCTAAATTCCGAAGGATCAATATAACCCTCCGAATTAATTATTGCAAAAGAAAGTACAATTTGTATTTATCAAGATTACCTTAATATTTGTTCCTGATTTCGCATTTAATTTTATCCTCAGTTACCATGAACATTTTATATCATTACAATAAATGTATATTATTACAATTCATAATATGCATTGATATTGAAAACAGACGTATTTTGTTTGGCTTAAACTGTTAATTTTCGTTTGTTTTTTGGAATTTTGTAAATGATATAACTCCGGTAATTTTTCTTCTATCAAAAAAAGTTATGAGAATATTTTGATCGCCTTTTTGAGTACCATAAAAAATCGTCCATAGAATTTTCAAATATTGAAAAAATGTGTTCTAAACAATTTTCAACATGTGCTCACTTTTTGAAATTTTATCTAAAATGGCTGGCTAACAAAGTTGATTTTCATTTTAGGACACTTAAAAAGTGTACCAAAGCCCAATCAAAAACGTTAACTATTTTGAAAGTTATCGCGCTAACAAACTAAAAATCTACAGAATAAGACATTTTTGTAAAAACCTGTTTTTGAGTTTAGGGGGTCTTAAGACGTGGACATTTGACAAAAACGGGGGGTGGGGGGTGGGTGGGTCAAATTTTAAACAAATCTTATACCTTCTCATTATAGGATGAGAATGTAAAAATCGCTCTTCATGTTATATTGTTTCAAATATGGCTGAAATGGCCATTTTTCACTGTTGGGTCAGGAAAAATTTCGACAACAGTTTCGTTGTTAGGACATAAAAATCCTTCGGGTTCACCTAGTCCAGTCTTTGGACATACAAAAAAAAATTAATTTTGTCGGCCTGTGTTGTTATTGCATGAGCCAGAGTAGGAGTTAAAGATATTACTTTTTAGTGGAATGACGATTTATGCATTATTGTAAGTCGGTTAATCACATTCTACGCAGCGTGACCGTTGGTGCAGGATAATATGAAAGGAGAACCCATTACCTAAGGCATGGCTGCGTAAGATTTAATTGAGACAAAATTCGCATGGAACCATAATCTCAATAGAGAAACCGACAGCGTCCCCTTTAGATCGTTATCTTGCGGTTCTCTATATACTGTGATTTAAAAATCGCCTGGCTAAATTGTCTTTAATTACATACTCTCTACAAGTGGATTATGAGACTGCTTAAATACGAAGTAGTATCACAACTTTAGCAAACTCGCTAAATTCAAGATTGTAAAAAGTAAAAATGTATGCCTAAATTAGTTTTTTAGCATGTGTTCAACTGAAATAACGTTCAGTATATTTTGTACTCATTATTTAGTTCTAATATAATTATTAATTGTTTATTAAGAAAAGTTATAACACCTTATTGTGTTGATTAACACATAGGATTAAATAGATTGTAACCAGAGGTAGATGAAAACATAACCTGATGTGTATTTGCGATTACAGTGGCTATCATGTATCCTGTTTCCAGTGAAGTTGAATCTAAATAAAGAGTGGCAAATGAAAGTACATATTTGGCTGTGACATAGCAAGGTCCAATGAAAATGAGTTGGATGTGATTCAACTCCATTACGATTCCGGTAAAAAAGCCAATATTTAGGCAGATAAATGAAAACTAAAAATCATGAATATTCAACACACACACACACACACACACACACACACACACACACACACACACA
>CAKNXH010001270.1:240317-252188 GCA_932178445.1 Andricus quercusramuli | reverse complement strand
TGTGTGTGTGTGTGTGTGTGTGTGTGTGTGTGTGTGTGTAATATATGTGTAATATATATGTAATATATGTGTAATATATATACATATGTGTGTAATGGAAAAACTGGTTCCATGTATCTGTTATCAAATGTATCGCCAAAAGCAATCATCTAAAAAATATGTTTTTATCAGGCATCAGAAACTTTTATAGCATGAACCCGAGTTTGAACGTTTTTTTTTTTTGGAGATCCAAACCCGAAACGTTTAAGGCCATGTGACGTGTGGGTCACGTGACCGGAATCCTACCTTACCGACACTTTTTTTATTTGTAAACATGTTCACACGAATAGCCACATCGAGTTGAAAATTTGGGATAATAAATAAGGAGCACTAAGAAATGCGGCTCTGGTCCTAAATTTTTATAACTATGAAAAAAGTTTTTTTTGTAAATAATTTTTGTTTGCTTTTTTCATAATTATTTAAATTTAGGACCAGAGCCGCATTTCTTAGTGCTTCTTATTTATTATCCTAAATTTTCAACTCGATGTGGATATTCGTATGAACATAAGTTTACAAATAAAAAAAGTGTCGGTAAGGTAGGAATCCGGTCACGTGACCCACTCGTCACATGGCCTTAAAATGATCCATCTATTGATCCAGACCTGGACCTTTAGAATTCTTAATAGTTCAGGTCTAGACCTAAATATTTTTATATACCATATATTTTTTTTTGTCAATTTTATTTCAACTCTTGAACAATAATATTCCCTCAAACGACGAATGAACTATAAGATAATGACTTCAAATCATGCCATAAATGAAAAAAGGATGCATTCCAAGTTTTAAATATTTAAATATAAAGCGAAGAAAATTCAACGACTGCATCTTTCAATCTCTTTCCATAAGAAGAATCTGCGATTTTCGTGAAAAATGATTAAAAAGGGTCCACGTTGAGACGCTCTATCTCAGTGGCTATTGAACATTTTTGAATCTTGAAGGGCTCATTTCGAAGAATTTGGAGTCCTCTACCAACACTGATAATTATATTGTGGATAAAATACTTTCCTGAGGAGGTATCTCGGAAAACCCGATTTTTTTCACTGATTCACTTCACTAATATGCGCTCTATCTCGGTAACCCATACAAATTTTTTGAACTCTACGTTCATGGTGGTGTGGAACAGAGTTCATTAGGGATTTAATATAAATTTACAATCGCAAAGTAATCAGCGAGCATCGAGTAAGTTGTGCTTACAAGACAAACCTCTTAGTGATTTTCTCTTCATCCTTAATTTCTCAATTTTTACACAAAACATTATGACCCGAGTTTATGAAAACCAAATTTTGCATTCAGCACACATTTTTTAACATTATTGAATAAACTTCAAAATAACAATATACTGCTTACAATAAATCGAAGAATTATTCCAGTAATCGTACAATTAGTGAAAATATGAAAAAGTACACTTACCTATTAAGCATAAGACGTGCTTTTTCTGAGATTTCAATGCAAAATTTGTAATCTGCGCAAGAAGTTAGCTGGAAATAAAAAACAAAAGATCTCGATATGTCCACTCTTTCGTAAAATTTTTCCAATTGTTACATTTTTGAACGCGCGAATTCAATGTCAGCGTCAACGTTTACCAGGCGGAAGCTGCTTCCTCCACTCCGCCGTCATACACTGCGACCGACCTTAGACGTAATCGTAAATAAACCGCTAATTCTAAACAGTATTTTCGCAACTGATTTTTCTGACAATTACATTGAAATTAGTATCAGTATCCAGTCAATACTATTTACCAATTTTAGCTGTGTATCTTGAAAATTACGACTGCAACAATTGTTATAAAAAAAAATCCCTACTGAAAAACCCGAAGTCGGATCCTACGTCGGATCCTGATAGTTTCCGACGTCGGAAACGACGTAGGAAACGTCGTCGAGTATTGGGATCGTTTCCGACGTCGGAAAGTATTAGGATCCTAATAGGATCCTAGTAGGATCCAACGAGATTTTTTTTTTTTAAATAAAATGTTTATGGAATAATAACTGTCACATATTTAATTCCTTATTTATAGAATAACAATAAAGAAAATTATAATATAACATACATATAATATACAATAACACAATATATATAGTGTATATTGTATTATAGTTTTGTTTATTGTTATTCTATAAATTGAGAATTAAGTATGTAACAGTTATTATTCCATAAAGATTTTTTTTTTTTTTTTTAAATCTCGTTGGATCCTATTAGGATCCTAATAGTTTCCGACGTCGGAAACGATCCCAATACTTGACGACGTTTCCTACGTCGTTTCCGACGTCGGAAACCATCAGGATCCGACGTAGGATCCTACGTGGGTTACGACGTCGGCTACGACACAGGAAACTATTAGGATCAGACGTAGGATCCGACGTCGAGTTTTTCAGTTTTCACCCCCAAAGTTAAGGTACAGAGAATTTTTCCATTTTAAAATCATGTACAAAATGTATGCTTCGATTAACTGTAACGCCGATTGTTTAGAGTGAAAATTACAGAAGTTATTCCATTTGTTTACGAAACAAAAACGTACTATTCTTTTGCAGCCATTTTTAATGTAACTTAATACTCCAAAATCAATTAGCGGCTAAGCGTACATGGCACTAGAACTCTTCAGGACTCAAATTTGTCCACTTTTATGGCTTTCCGACCGCCTAAAAAAAAGTTAGCCCCACCATAACAACAGGACCTTTTTTAATAACAAATAGCTTTTTTCAAAAACTATTTATTATTTTAAGTTCAAATTTAGCATATACTTTCAGCTTAACAAAACACACATTTGCAGAGACTTAAATATATGTGCATACACTTTTTGCAAAAATAACGACATTTTGCAAAACGGTTATTTTTTCCGGTTTTTATTACTTTGTGAGGAAACAAGACAAACAATCTAAATGTGCGACCTACCAATTCAAAGATCTTTTTAAAACCATCAATTTATGATTAAACTTTTTGTTGCAAATGAATACCTTGATCGCAATCTCCCAAAAATATTATTTCGCCAACTTTTAACATTGCGCAATTCGCTCGGATCACATATTTTTGCTTGCAAACATACAAGCCGTCATCCCAGACATATGAACACAACATGATCGCATGCCTCATTTTCATTCTAAAATTTCGTGGTGAAAAGGCACCTTTTTGATCTTCGTTCTCTGGGCGTAACCAGAGGTAGATGAAAACATACTCAGTAAAAAAAAAAAACTAATTCGGAGGATTGCGGTGAATTGACATGTTTAAATTCGCCCGAATTCTGATTTCTGATTCGTTGAAACGAATTGGACCAGAGCGAATTGAATGCGTGTCAATTCGCCTTAATTTGTGTTCAAGGTCGTTTCGAAAAAAAATAATAAAAATTGCATGCCTTGAGACTCGAATCAGCGATCTCGAGTGTAAAAGTCCAGAGGACGACCACTGAGCTATACGGGACTCGCTGATATTTATTTACAACGGATCCTTTATGCCGATCGCGTTGGTTATATTTACGAATTCGATCGAATAGGCCAGTCTTTAACTGTATTCGCAAATAATTCGTGCTGACGCATTCAAATGAACTGGATCCCCTAAAAAATTTTTGCTGAATTCGGGCGAATAGGGTATTTGGAGACTTCATTACTTTTCACGAATTTAAACGAATTCACCACCATCTCCAATTCGAAATTGTGGCAAAGCAAGATTCACGGGGGCTATCATGTACCCTGTTTCCAGTAAAGTTGAATTCAAATAAAGTGTGGCAAATGAAAGTACGTATTTGGCTGTGACATAGCAAGGTCCAATGAAAATGAGTTGAATGTTCTTCAACTCCATTATGATTCCGGTAAAAGACCCAATATTTAGTCAGATAAATAAAAACTGTGGAAATCATGAATATATATATATATATATATATATATATATATATATATATATATATAATGTGTGTGTGTGGGTGTGTAATGGAAAAACTGGTTCCATGTAGCTGTTATCAAATGTATCTCCAAAAGCAATCATCTAAAAAATACGTTTTTGTCAGCCATCAGATACTTGTATAACATGAACCCGAGTTTAAACGTTCTTTTCTAAAAGTTTCGAACCCGAAACGTTCAAAACTATCTTACCTGGACCTTTAAAATTCTTAGTGGTTCAGGTCTAGACCAGGTTCAGACTTGACTTGACTCTTTCTGGCCAATTTAGATATCTGGACCCTCACTGAGAAAAATGGATCATACCCGGTAATAAAAAATATGTTACCGCATATCATCTTCAACTATTAACTATGGGATGGCGATCCAGATTATTAGAACTACAATGCATAGATATAGATACTAAGAAATATATATTACAGGATAATATCTTGAATTATTAAACTTTATAATCTGAGATATTAAAATCTATAATCCATTTTAAAATGTAGTATCTATATTAAAATCCTGATCCACTAGATAAACTGAAATATCTATAATAATTTTCCAAACGTATTTATAAACCTATACAAAATTTTAATATACGAGCTCGCAAGTGGAACTGAAAAAAAATTTCAATTTTTTAATCGCACAAAATAAGCAGGAAAGCGAAAGTGGCAGTGATGTGTAATGAAAAGAAATATAAACTTACCCATTTTCAAAATCTAAATCACGTGTGATTTAGCAGTATTTATAATTTCATAACCTAATTATTACTTGTTTCAATGCGAACGGATGCATATCGTTTGACACGCGCCACGATGTGACGTACCATCTGAGACTAACATACAGACGCCTGGATAATTAAAAATCTGAGATGTTACAGTTTAATGTCTGAAGATTATAAGAATTCAACATCTAGAGATTATATTTGGTAACATCTTCATATACTAGAAAAAAATTATAGATTATACGCGCTAATATACTTTTCTAAACGGTGTATTATTCTTTAATTCTATTATTCAGTTCGTATAATCCATTTTTCTCAGTGGTTAAAAACATATAGCTGTTTATGTAGACAATAGGATGTTTAAGTTTTTTGATAGATAAACTCGAATACATGTGCAACACAGTATTTCACAAAACTTTTTAAAAGTGAAGTGATTGCTTGGGAGTGTTGTAATTTCCAAGTTTCTTATAAGTGAGAGGCATGTTCGTCCTTTAACTTCCATTGTCTGGATGTATATACCGATGTACATCTTCGCAAAGGTCACAAGAAACGAAGAAGCACGATTCGCGGAAACGTTAAAAGAATCATCTCCGCGAATATAAGACACCGAAAGATCAGATGCTTTACATATATTTCAGCTACAGAACTGCAATAACTTTACCTCGAACGGAATAAATTTTTAGAATATTTTTAATCTCAAAAAAGAAAAATGAAAGAAAAAAAAAATGTTTTTCTTCTTTAATTTTCTATTAATGTCAGAAACATAATAATCATTGCATTTGAAGCAACTGGCAGGTCACCGTAAATTTCAGAGTAGGGGAGCAGCGGGTAATATGGCGCAGTCGCGTTTACAAAAATTCGCATATATGCATTTATGACTGCAATATCAAATTCTGAAAATATTCGATTAATTAAGATAATTATTTAATTTATAAGGTTGCAGGTTTGTTTTTGGTGTTTCACAATTATTATGCAGTTGCAAGAAATCATTGAAGCTTCTAGTAGTTTTGCTCTAAATGTATTAAAACTTTGTTAATATTGATCTTCTGACTTTCCCGAGGATATCATGTGCCATAAATAGGTAAAGTTAATTAACACCTGCAAATAAAAGTCCCAGTTTTTTAATACTATAAAGTATACAAAAACTAATTACTCCCAAAATATAACCTCCAATTTATGGTTTAATACTGAAAATGAATATAAATATCTGATTTTACTGAAATTTTGCGTTCGATTATTGTAAAATTATGTTTTATCTGCAAACAAAAAAAATATAATTATTTATTTTAATTGACGTAATAAATTGAATTTTTCCTATGAATAAATCAAAAATAAGGTATTGATCTACGTGTTACATATATTTTGCCATTGCATTATCGATTATATTTTTATTTTTATCGATTGGTATGTATGTTATGCGCGCCGCATTACCCGCTTCCCCCCTAGGTAATGCTTAATTGAAGAGGCGTAGAATCTTTAAGGCGATTACGAAAGCTCCTTCAAAGACTGAAGTCAGCCACGTTCAATCAAGTTCGTGGACACTTGACCCCTCTAAGTAGTGCTAAATTAGTGATAATAGTTTTATTTGGTTGGGACGAATTAACGTTTGCTTGGAGACTAGTGTCGAGTTTAAAAGTATATCACTTTCCTTATACAGACTCATGGAAGTGCTGACTAACTTAGAAAGTCGTATTTATAAAGCGACTTCGGGACATTTTTAATTCAGAAAACTTCGAGACGTCCTTAAAAAGTCTTCAATACTTTGAGGAAATTCTAAAGAATGCGAAATCTTCTAGAATTTTAAATCACCTTGTATCCAAAATTATACGTTTTAATTCCTTAAAGAGTTTTTTCATATTTTTACTCAAGTGTGTTTCATTCGTGGTGATAAGAAAAGTAATATAAAAAATGTGTGGAAAATGTTCATTCAGGGCTTAGGGGAATAGAAGGAAACAATCCGCGGAGATGTTGAAAGAAGGATTATCAGCTGCAATATCTGTGCTCGTGCCTTTATTCGCGCTAGAACTCACACCTTTCTACGGTGGTTGCAAAATTCAAAAGTTCCCTATTCAAAATGAAGAAATACCTATAGAAGTACCTAATACTCACTCTCTGTATTTGCAGAAATGAATTATGAACTTTAAAAATTCATAAGGTGCGCAGAGTTACCAAAAAAAAACTTAATAAAAAATTTATAATTAGGTTTCCAAAAATACAATACAAATATTCATTAATGTCACTTACACTATAAAAAGAAAATATGAACAGATTCTATGAAATCAATCCCTGACGTATATCAGTGAATCAAAATTACTAAAGTGAATCTGTACGTTTATATAAATAAATTTTTAGTTTTTTAGAATTCTAAAAAAAATGATAACGTTTTTTTTCGGACTATATACACTTCAAAAAAACCAACAAAACTAAAAGTGTATCTTCGTTAAAGAACAAAAATATTTGAATATTTTCCATTTATCCTTCTGTACTGTATACGTATGTATCAATAATAAATAATTGGGTAGTAGGATACATTTTAGATCATATACATATATATTGTTCAAATACTGCGTACAATTCTAAAAATTGTAGTACACTTACATTTTTTTGCGTACCATTCACCGTTACATGCAATCAGCAATGCCTTATTTTCTGAAAAAAAAATCTTTAGACTTACATATAACAAAAAAGGTTTCCTTAAGTAATTACATTCCGTTTTTAGTGATCTTCTAATTGAGCAAGGAAAAAAGAAAAATTAAAAAATACTCAAGTATCAGTTATAATTTTTCTAAGAATTAAGAAAATACAATTTAAACTCAATTGTTTAACTTGAGAACAAATTTTAAATATCAATTGTATTCCTAAATTATTTTCAAGATCAATTCTTTAAATGTTGGTATGTAGGGGAAATAACTCTACAGTGGATAATAATTTATAGTAGATAATCTTAATTGACTGGAAAACTGACAAAAAATGTCCATTACTTTTGCTAATCTAACGTTTCAGCAATGATACTATATTTTCTGACGAAGTTTCATTGAAATTTTATAAGTAATTAATGTGTGAGGGAAAAAAATTAATTTTCAACCTGAAAAAAATTTCATCTCTTCTTTATTCATCCTTTTTAACTGAATGACAAATTTTTATAGTATGTTTATACATTAGAATTGAAGCTTGAAGTTTAATTAACAATATTTATTGACACAAAGCGTTCTTTCTCTAATATTTATAAATTTTTGTGGGCTTTTTACTGGACATTATATTTTCCAACATTAGATAACGAACATTAGATAATCGGAAAATTACGAAAAATGTCGCTGTCAAAACTGGCAGCTCTGCGACTGTCTCGCAGTTGTTTTGAGTTAAAATTTTTTTTTGTTTTTGTTTATTTTGATTCGTGAAGTTTTCAGATTCAAGTTATTGTGATTAATGCGAGGATTAATGAACTAAGAAAATAGTATAAATTGTTAGTTACTAAAAAGCAAATAAATTTTAGTTTCGTTTTAAGGAGTCTTTCGGAAACGTACCATTTTTAGGATTAAGGTACAAATCGTGTACCAATCTTACGGAATAACATAGATTAAAAAATGTCAAGAATTCAAACTTTTGTGATGTTTATAAAATGATCATAGTTTCAACTATTATTTTCTCAGTAAATTGATTTTAATTATAAGTTTACTAATAATAAATTATAATTATCCAGAATTGAGTATTCTGTCTTTTCTATACGAATACTCAATTGAATATGTAAGCTTTATTTAAGAAGGATAACCTTTTTTTTTTAGAAACTGATGCAGTTAAATGTTGTTGAATTTTTTCCCATCTACTGTAGGGTGGTTTCCCTGTATAAGATACCACCTCTTATATTATTAGTCGTTTAGATATCTTTTTTTTAGTTGTGTTCTTCCATTTTAATCCCTTGTATAGGCGGCTATAGGTTAGCCGAAATTCGCTGAGTTCGGTGTGCCTAGAAACTTCGTTTGACAAAACATTGTTTGAAAAATCATTACTGTATGATCTTGAAGTTATAATAGGCTAATATAAATAACAATCAGTGATCATTTATACTAATTCTACATTCAATCTTAGATATGGAAAAAATGTATTTACAGTTTTAACATGCAATAAAAATACCAAATAAAATCTTATAAAAATTAAAGTAATCGGCAGATGATGATTGAAATCAGCAGTCGTTGAAGTTAAATTTGCACGTTATACGAAAAAGGGAAAGGCTCGTGTTTATAGTGAGTTGCTTCTAGTGAATACATATCCGAGTAAAAGGATTTTACACGTGTAATACAGAAATAAGGTAAAGGAACCTTATCCGGATCGCGAATCTTTGTTGTTTTTTCTTTACTTCATTGATATTTTTTCAATTTGATTAATTATATCAATTTTTTATTTTTATTTACATGAATTAAATTTTTTTGTAAAATTAAGGTTGAATGTGAAAACATGGTAATGATCCTTGATCCAGATTATGTTTACTTGTCCTGCATATGTATAGCACCTGAATGAAAAAAATTGTTTTTTTCACAGCCCGGCGAAGGGTATCCGTTAGTTGTTAATAGTTACTTACTAGGCAGTGCTTCTGCTATTATATGTAATATCGGTTGTGGTCATGGAAGAATGGAGTTTTTTGTACGAATTCTTGGACTTCATTCTGGGAGAACTGGATCAGAAACCCGCAACAAAATGTATTTTGAAATGAGAAAATAGCTTTATATATTTTTATCATCATTAACAGTAAATGCACGCGTGCAAAGTGCACGTTAACGTCCCTGAATTTTTATTTCCTCACATTGAAAATAAAAACAAGTTAAAAATTCATCATCAAATAAATTTTTGAATGTTAAGGGTTTTGCAAATTTTTCAAACAATTGTGAATATTTTCGAATTGGAAGCGCTTGGAATTAAAGAATGATATTGAACGATTTTGAATTGAAAAAATTTCAAATCAAACAATTTTTGACTATGTACAAATTAAAAACTAGGGAAATATTTAGTATGGAATTTAAAGGAATTAAACTCATATTAATTCTAAGTATAAGTGTTTAAAATTGAATAATTTGAAATTTAAATGAACAATTTAATCAGAAAAGAGTTAATAAGATTGTATCATTTCTAATTCAACATTAAACAATTTTATTTTGAATTTAACAACGAATGGTTTTAGATTACAACTAAAAAAAGGACAATTTCAAAATGTTCAAATTAAATAATTTAGATGCGAATTTTCAAACTGATCATTTAAAATTCAAAGAAATGATCAGTTTGAAAATTCGTATCTAAATTATTTAATTTGAACATTTTGAAATTGTCCTTTTTTTAAATTGTAATCTAAAACAATTCATTGTTCAATTCAATATAAAATGGTTTAATTTTGAATTAGAAATGATACAATTTTATTAACTCTTTTCTGATTAAATTGTTCATTTAAATTTCAAATTATTCAATTTAAAACACTTACACTTAGAATTCATATGAGTTTAATTCCTTTACATTCCGTACTAAATATTTCCCTAGTTTTAAATTTGTAAATTACAATTGAAACCAAAAAATCTGGAATATTTAAATCTAAAATAATTAAATCTATAACAATTATATTTAAAACAGACTAAAATTGAAAGAAAACAATTTAAAATATTAAAATCTAAAATTATTAAATATAAAACTGACTATAAAGGCCTTTCTAATTAAATTAGGTAAAATTAGGTAAAAAATTATGTAAGATTTAATTGTAAAATTTTGTCTTGACATTTTTGATATTTGAATTTGAAACTATTATCGATTCAGGAAGATTTAAATTCGAAATTATGATATCATTAAGGCTATCAATTGAAAATTGTTGTACAATATTAGCAGTCAAATTCTCAATATAAATCTAAAAACTATCATGGTGGCGTGAGAAAACAAAAACAAGTTTCTGGTTATTTCCCGGTTATCAAATATTTGTCCAGGTCATCAATGATGCTTCTGTTCGACATAAAGAACCTGAAAACCCCTATTGTAACTGTAGTGAAAACTACTCTTTTCTAATTGTCATTTAAAGAGTTATTAAATCGTTGAAGAAGAAAGTATCTGCTGAAAACCTAACTGAATGCTTATTGTTACTAATAAATAATAAAACGTGGCTTTTTCAACCTGATGGTATATAAATAAAAAAAACGGAGAGTTTTAAATATTATAATCCATTAAAGTTAAATTATTCTAAAAACGTTGAAAATTAGAGGCTTTCGAATTGGAAACTTTCAAAATTATTCCACTCAAACTTGAAGCGTTAAAAATTAGACAATTCCAAAGTTCGTCTAAAAATGATACAATTCCAAACATCGTTCAAAAATTAAAGCCTTCTTAAATTAGGATCTTGAAAGTAAGTCACTAAAAATTATTGATTTTCAAATTGTGCATAATGATTTTTAAAATTCAATTATTTTGATCTAAAGTGCAAAATTAACAGATTGAAAATCAAGGAGACCGACTTCCAGTTGAAGCCAATTTTATAAAATGTTAAGATGTAGGGTGGGCCGAATTTTTTTTCCTAATGTCAAAATGCAGCAGGGTGAAGTTTTAAACAGCTATGAGCGCTAAATTTGTAATCAATCGCCCAATGAACTTTTTAAACAGTTAAAACTAATGTTTCTTATACGAACGCAAACTCCACTTCACATCCGCCTACATGGAAGTACAACAAAGCCCCTTTGAACAATTTCCGTAGGGTTGCCATTGTACAATAGGTGTCAATTGTTAGCGACAAATTGTACCAACGTTAAAGCTAAATTGAACTTTTGCTATTCAGCATGGCATTGAAAATGAACTTTTTTGCTTAGACAAAAGCGAGTTTAACCAGTCATTGAACATCGGTGTCAAATACAATAGGCATAAATAATTTAACACGACGCGACTATCTGAGAGAAAGTTTGAACTGTAAATTAATACATACAGGTGCGTTTATTGCTTTTTGATTCATGCACACAATAATGTTAAGGTTTTCGAGGGTTCAGTTAGCTCAAATCTTTGTGGGTCTCTCCACTGCCGTTGTATGAAACGTGTTGAGGGAATATTAAAAAAAAAAAAGATTTTGGAATGAGTGATTTGGGCTTATTTAGAATTGATTTAACCTCTAAGTACTTTGTAAATTATGTATATTTTCGTTGTAAGCTGTATTAAGGGGGGGGGGGGGGGGGGGGGGGGAAAAAAAAAACACTTTTTTGGGGAATTTTTTTCAGAAATATGATTAAG
>CAKNXH010001270.1:220486-240217 GCA_932178445.1 Andricus quercusramuli | reverse complement strand
CCCCCCCTGGAGCGTAAAAAAAACACTTTTTTGGGGAATTTTTTTCAGAAATATGATTAAGGTAAATTTACTCAGATAATTTTTATATTATAAGGCATCATTTGAAAAACATTCAGTTAATTTTTTGTAAGAAAATAGCAAGAAATAAGCCAATGACAGAGCATTTCCGAAAACGTCTTTTCAAAAAGATGATGTGCGGTGCCCACTGTATCTCATCGTAGAATTAACTGAATCAAAAAAGTAAAAATATTTAGTTACAACACATGTTTTCCCTCCCCCCAACGATGTGTATGAGTTTGTTTTCATTTTTACATTTTTTGTGGTCGTTTTAAGCAAAAATGGCGATATTTTGCGAAAAATTCGGCCATTTTGTAGCTGTATTTTTTTTTGATTTTGGAAAAAAAATAAAAAATATCGTTGGGGGAAGCTATTTTATATGGAAAAAGTGTGTGCCAAATTTGAAAAGAATCGGTGCAGTAGTTTTTAAATGACAATTGGCACGGACTTTTAAAAAAGTAGTTTCGAGAAAAACGCGTTTAAAGTTTTGAACGATCGCCTCTTGAAACTTTCGATGTTCTCGGCATTTCAATCAAAATTGACAGAGAAAACTAGAGAATATTATTACAAAATCACTGCGCTGCGTCTGCTCGACTGAACGAATAACAAAAAAGGGAGCGAAACCACCGCCGAGCGGTCCGTACACTGCACGCTTCTTCTCTGAACTGCGTCTATATCATCGAGAGTTTAGCTCCGAATAAATTGATAATTTGACACAACATTCTTGAAACATTTTGCTATAAGAAAATGCCAAAAAAAATGTCGGCAACTTGCTTGACCCCCCCCCCCCCGCGCTTAAAAGGTGCACGCGTTCAGTTAAAATGACGATTTCTCGTACATTTGAAAATCTTAAAACTACCAATATATATATATACCTGAGATGCCGGGTGACCTCTCAGAGTATCAGCCTTATCCTTGCACGCGGGGCTCTACAAGGATGGACGAACCCTTTCCCTACCCAGGTGCGAATTTGGGTTGGCAGCCAGAGTTGACGGTCGGCCTAAGGTCGGGCCGGCTTTGGCAACCGCATTTTGCTGTCCAAGGTTGGCCCAACTATAGCAGTTCGAAGCCACCTTAGTTGGGCCAACGTTAGAAGCCGACAATGGCTTCCAAAATTCACCCGACCGTCGGCCCAACTGTGGCTCAAGGTAGGGTCGGCGGTCGTTTAGGCCTTTGCGAATTGGTTCAAAATAACCATAAAAATATGGTCGTGCCGAATCTGGGTGATGGTTGGTCCGATCATCGGTGTAATATTATCCAGTGCAAGTAACCTCACTTTTGCCGTTCGTCGTTCCAACTCTGGCCCAAGGTAAGGTCGGCGGTCGTTATGGCCTTGGCAAATTGGTTCAAAATAACCATAACAATATGGTCGGCCCGACTCTGTGTAATGGTTGGCCCAATCATCGGTGTAATATTATCTAATACAATTAGCCTCATTTTTGCCGACCTTCGGTCGAACTCTGGCCCAGAGTTGGGTCGACGGTTGTTTGGGCTTTCGCAAATTGGCTCAGAATAACCATAACACTACGGTCGGCCCGACTCTGCGCAAGAGATGGCCCGACCATCGGCATAACATTGGATCGTACAAGTTATTATGATGCACCCGACGGTCGGTCAAACCTCGGCCCAAATATGGACCGGCGGTCGGATATACTAGGGTTCATTATTTCAAAACGACTGAAATTTGGGTACGAATAGCTGGATTTTTGTGTAGACATACTCATATTCGTACCGAAATTTCGGTACACGCAAACACTTCCTTTTTTTTAAGAAAAAAAAAGCAAAGCTCCATCTTTATGGTAAATTGTAAATGTTCCGAAAAATTCACATTTGATGTAATTCTTAATCGCTTCAAAATAGTCTGAAACACATACAATGCAAAACGTTACACGAAAGTTTGGAAAAAATTGTGATTAAAAAAATTGTCGCAGTACGTGATAAAATTTCTAAGTTCCGTCGATGCAAATTTTAAATGTTCATTAAAAATGACATTTTATGTCATTATCAAAATTTGTAAAATGGCCTAAAACCAGAGCTCTCGCATTTTTCGCGCCAACGTCTGCGAAACCATGCCGTACAACTCCGAAAAAGGGGCTATGTAAGCGAAGCGCCTACTCTACCGCAGCCAGAACAAGCCGGCAACAGAGAAAGAGTGGCGACACTGAGACCAACCGCGAACAGGCGTCCAATGGACGAAGGACGATGCTTCAGGACTCGGAGAAACATCAACATTCAGGTTTCTCCCAAGCCCAAAGCCCATTCCGAAGGGTACCTCTGTGGCAAACCTGGAGATCGAAAGCATAAGGTCACTCATGTATTTTACATGGACGATCTCAAGATCTATGCTAGAAATCAAGTGAACACCTTAGCGGTGGAGAGACCTATACATACCTGGGCGTGCCACAGACCCGCATTCAGGACGTGACATCTATAAAGGATACTCTCCGAAGCAGATACAAACGTCTCATCCGGCAGATTTGGTCTTCCGAACTATCAGCTAAGAACAAAGTATCTGCAACGAACATGCTTGCCGTCCCGGTAGTACTCTATTCATTTGGAGTGGTTCCATGGACGAAGGACGAGCTCAGATCCCTTGATATCGGGACGCGAAAGGTTTTGCACATGAACAAAAGCAGGCACCTTAAGTCTTCTGTCCCGCGACTTTACATCTCACGCCGCCTAGGTGGTCGCGGAATACTGAATCTTGAATGTCTGTACAAAGCAGCGGAGGATGCTGCTGAGACACTCGGCCTTGACTTAAATACCAGGTGTGAGCAAAATGCATAAAATCTTATCCATCTTGAATTCTCACTCCTGAAGGCCCGGATTAAAAAAGCACAGGAGAAAAACTTCCGCGAAGAGCTCCTCGATAAGAGGATGCACGGCATCTTCCACAGAAATGTGGAGGATCAGTCGATGCCATATGAGCTAACGTATGCTTTCCTTAAATCATCCGGTTTGAAGTCGGGCACAGAGGGTGTCATTTTGGCGTGTCAAGACGGTGTCATTTTCACTCTAGCGTACCGTCGCCACATTTTGAGCCAAGATATTCCCGAACGACCTATATCCAAAGGCACAATGCGGCACTAAGAGTGCTTTATTACCACCTGTGTCACTCTTATGGAATTAGCCCAAATACCGCTCCGCTAAACGTTCCTAGGGAAATAGAGTCAATTGTCGAAAATGAGAAGTCCCGTGTATACTGTAACTTCATATTCTCGACAATTGTTTCTGTTGCGCACTCGAGGCCTGACATAGTTCTCCTTTACTTCGAGAAACGAACCATGTTCGTTATCGAATTTTCGGCACCAGCTGACAAAAACGCCACAGCCAAGGAGAAAGAAAAGAAAGAGAGGTATAAAGATCTTATAAGGGAGTTGCGACGGTTATACCCGGAATATTCTTAAATATTTTCAAATGTTCTAAATGAATATGAATTGTTTAAACTAGTTTATTTGTTTAAATAATTTATTTTTACCATTTTTTTTTACCAGTTCGCGTGAAAAAATGTGATGACAGTCTGGTGTCAGCTCTTGCCCAGGTCTGATTTTATCTGAAGTCTAGGCCGTATGGTCTGGAAGGTCTGGTCTGGTCCAGGAATGGCTCTGATCAGCTATCTCAAAATAAAAAAGTTCTAAGTTCGATCAGCAATATTTTCCATAACATATTTCGAAAAAGTTACAGGGTGTCTAAAATGACAGAAAATAAGAAATTCACACTATTAAAACAAGAAATTTTTCTTATCGCCCTGACACTCTGGTCTACCCCAGGTCAGGCGCTTTTTTGGATTTTGGATGTTTTTTTACTGTTGGCCCTCTGAAGTCCTTACAAATGCTCTTGCGAGGGCCTCCAATATTTTCCCTTTTTTTAGGCATGAGCAAATTTTCAGTTTGTTCACCAGATTAAAATGTTATCAATAAATTTATAAAGGATCTGTAAGGAACATTTTTTAATTTAAAAAAATCATTTAAATTTTTTGATGGAATGTAAATAGGTAAAAATTAAAATTTTTATTATTTTATTTGCATATGCTTGTCAACATCTTTTCCCTCATGCTTAGTATCACTTGATTTTAATTCATAAGGGTGTACATATGCAAGAAAAGTCATGTTGACTTTCAAAGTAATTGTTATAAAGAAATTTTATTAACAAATTTTCAAAATAAGGTCATCCAATATTATTAGTTAATTGTGTAAAGATATGTACAGTGAGTAAATTTATAGACAGAAAGAGATAGTTTTTTCTTCGAATTGTTTTCACATTACATCGATAGTTATAATCACTGATGAATCTTTGTCATTCATTATTATTATTGATTAGGAGAAGCTTGTCGCAAAAGGAAATTTTGGCAGCAAATATATTTTTTGGAGACATGTGAAAATCCTCTTAACCGTTTCAAGAGGAAATTACATTTTTGTCACAAGAGGGGATTTCTCTGATGAGTGCACACTAGTATACGTGTATTTATTAAAATTAATTGAGAAAAATTCAAATAACTTCTCTTGAAAATAACTTTTTTTCAATGTAATTTGGCCAAGAACTTTTATAACAGAATTCTGGAAGAAAATTCAATGTTATTTAGTCGTTTATTGTTCCACAAATAAAAATTGTTTGATTAATTAATTTTGAATGGTTCAACAGAGGTCCTACAGAGAGGGCTAACAGAGGGCTTAGCTGGGCCCTACGGAGGGCCTCTTCATTGGCCCTTTGAGGGCACCCTACAAGGAGCCGCCGTGGGTGAGCATGTCAAAACTATATGTTGACCCTCCATAATTTACCAATGTAGGGCCAACATAATATAGGGACAACCTACGTGGGGGCTCGCGGAGGGATGACTGAAAATTTCCACACAGATTACCTTTGCCCGATGTTAAATCAATGAGAAATTAAATATGGTGTTTGAGGCATAGGTTAATATTAACCATTTTGGTTCAAAGGTAGTGGGGAGGGTCCATAAAGCCACTTTTCGGCCCCTTTCAAAATTGACCCAAAATGGATGAATTAATTTTCTTAGACACTTGGAAGTGAATATTTAGTCGATTTCAATCTAAGTGGAAGCACTTGGAGCTCTGTCGCCATACATATGTGCATAAGGACATACATTTAAGTGAAGAACGACGATTTTCTAGGATTTTTGAATTCAAAAGGAGATACATACGTACTTACACACCATGATAAAATCCAAGTGTTTCTATTTAGATTGGAATCGACTGAATATTATTCCCAAGGGGTATATTCGTAAGGACCAAACCCATGTCTATGCGTATTATTGCAATACTATAGTATTGCGTACGGCAGATTCATACCTTCTCTTTTCCAGTACGCTGCATCCGTACTTTTAACTCTTTTCTTTGGTTTATTAATTGAGTATAAGTAATTTGAGGGGGGGGGGGTGAAAAGGGCGAACATTTTTTTAAATAAGCGTGTTAAAAAATGAAGTAGCAGAAGCTTAGTTTGGTTAAAGCTATAGAAAGGATAAAGGATATAATCCACCAAGCCTCTTAATGAAAATCTGGGACGTCACTGTCCTTTCCAAAATGCCACTTATCGCCCGATCTCCCTCGTGAGAATTGATATGGATGAGAGCTATTGATTTATTTTGACCAAGATAAATGGTTCTTTCCCTGCAGTATCAAAGAACATCCGAGGGACGTCCAGTAATTGTCCTTCTGATGTCCTTGAAGGAGAACCTCATGCGTGGGCCATGGACCCACGCATCAGATATATTTTCTTTAAGCACAAAACACGTTTATTTTTAAATCTTATAAGGCATGAGTTACCTCGTATGGTCTGAGACCCGTTTTACCGAGTCCGCCAACGTATACCGATCGTTGATCAATATAGGAAAAGGTGAGCATGCGTGAATCTCTGTGCTGTCGCTGGGCTCCACGATGCTAATATTTTGTCTCACATTCATCCTACCTTTCTGAATGTTTTCGGATTATTGTTTTCACATAACATTTTAATTTATTTTACTGAATTTTATTGATAGATATTTAAACATCAGAATTATAATTTAAACTAGCTGCGACTATGATGTCGGAAGTTACCGCTTTTTTGTATTTACAATTTTATGGTAATCATTTGATGAGCACTTTGTTTCCTCATTATGATTAATGAGCAAATATATTTGGTTCATCATACAGGAAGTCGAAAAAATACAAATAGGTTATTCAAAACTTCATGAATCAAGAGCCTTTCCTATTCTTGTATATGAACTTTGAGTTATGTTAATGAAAAAAGTTTGTACAAAAAGATTGTTCAAATTATATAAACGTCCATAACTTCCTTATTCTTTAATAAAATGTATTGTTATTATGGGTCAATCGATTCGTCTCCAACCAAGGAATCTTTTCTATTCTTGTATTTTACTATGAAAAACCCATTTTCCAAATGTTATAAGGTGCTGAAAAAACAGATAATAAATATGTTTAGAAATTCTTCTGACAGTTTTGAGGTATCAGTAGTAATTATTAGTGAAAATGAGCCCTCTAAATTTCATAAGTTTATCTGAAACCATCTGCAAGTTATTGTGTTCACAAAAAAGTATGAGATCCACACACCCATGCAAATTCATTCAGGCAATTACTTAGAACATTGTATTAGACATTTTTTGAGGAACGCTCAATTGAACGAAATAAAATTTCTTTCGAAATTGTTACTATTTACAAGCTTGCTCTATAGCTCTATAGAGGAAGCTTTGATATAGTCTCCTCTAGGAGTCAAGCTAGACGTTAAAAATGAAAAAGCTCGGAATTCACCATCAGTCAACGGATTTTTATAAAACCTTTTGCAATGTTTCGCTAAAAGTATGTAATAAAATGTTCAGTTAGTTAGCTAGTTCAAAAAGCGTTTATTATTATTATTATTCAGTCATTTAAACGAAGAATGATTAATTATTTCATATATGTACATATTTTTAGCAGTCGAGGCATTGAATTTGACTTTTTTTTTGGTAAAATGGACAAAGAAACAAATGAGAAAAATATTTTTAACCCAAAAAATTGACTCTATGAAAATGTAACTGGAAAATAAAATGTTGACGAAACTTATGACAAGCACTTCCGCTACGCAAAGCCAGCCTTCCAGCCTTTTTGAAAAGGTTTTCGTCCTTCACTTTCATTTTCTGAAAGGATAAACTGGTTTACCATGTTTTGTTTTGTGAGTTTCAAATTAGACCTTAACAATTTTTCTTTTCAAATGCTCATTAATTCACACGTATAAAACAGAAGCGTTTAAAACTTTTCAATTGAAATTTTTTTAATTAAGTGTGGTTAAAACAACACAATTTTTGAATTTTATAAATTGTACATTTCAAAGATTCAAAAAAATGTAAGCGCACGCTATCATTTTCAATGCTTTAAATAGAAGAATGAATCAACAAATTTGTAAATTATCGAAATTATATCATTTGAATAATTTTAAGTAATTAAAAATTAATAATTGTTCAACTTTCATGTATACAACAAAATTTATTTCGAAATCTATTTAAATATTCTCTTAAAATTATTTTCCAAAAATAAAAAATCTCTTTCAATAAATTCTTCAAAATTAAAAAAATTGAGTTAAAGTCTTCCAGATTATTTTCCTACAATTTTTGAAATCTTTTTAAATATTTTATGACAATTAATTTTTTCAAGTAAAAAATCATTTTTAATTTTCCTAGGAATCTTAGGGTAGGATGGGGCGAGATGGGCATAGGGCCAAGCACACTACTTTTTTATTTTCGTTTCCAATTCCGCATATACCTTTTTACTTACTTTTACCTTAGCAAAATTATAATTAAAAATGTTTGTAGAATATATATAATGAATTACTTTCAAGCAATGAATTAGCAGACTTTGAGTACTAACGTGATAAAGACAACTATGCCCATCTCGCCCGACCCTACCCTAATAAATATAAAAAAATGTAAACCTTTCAAAATCCTTAAAATGTGTCTAAATTTATTGTTTGAATTCTTCAAAAAACTACATACTGTTCTAAATTTTTTGAATTTATTCAAGTTTTATATTAATTTGGAAACTTTTAAAAACAAATAACAAATTTTGGAAACAGAGCAATTAAAAGTGCAACGTTCGAAGTTTAAATTTAGCTCTCTGAAATTTTAACGATTCAAGGCTTTCTGATTCAAAATTTAGTTTCAAATTGTTCAGTTTTGAATATTTGATTTATCCCAGTAAAATAAGTTGAATAGATATAATGCGAAAACGAATTGAGGCTAGTTTTGGTGTATTCGATTTGCTGCCATTATCGAATTGGACCTTTAAATTCAATTCCGCAATGCATTAAGCTCTATTCGGCCGAGTTTATTTTATGAAATGAAGGGAAATTATAAGTTCTTCAGGGTGTCAATCAGTATAATTATGAAAAATAACGTTGCCCAAATACATTCGTGCTGTTCGGGTAAGCGATATTAATTATTTAACTGAACGGAGTGATATTAACCTCGATATTAACCAAACTTTGACTCCAATTCGGCAATATACATGATTTGACAGATTCAATTCTGCGAGGTCCAGGGCAATGGACGCGGGGCGTAACTGGTAACTTCATTACCGACAGTTGGTGTAGAATTTTTTTCACTATTCAAAAATGTTCAAAAATTAACAAAATAAAGTTGAAAAGTTTTTTTTTTCTGTAATTGGCAACAATTAAACAGTTTTTACTAAAACCAGAGCAAGAAAGCGCGTGCTACATATCCTTCCCAAACTTTTCCAGTTCTCTTCTATATGTATGTTACTCTTAGATTAAAATAAAATCAGAACTGAATTATTCACAAAATAATTACTTCTGGAATAATAGAATTGTATTATAATTGTTTTAATTATCTTGTTAATTATATTAATCTTATTTTATGTGAAAAAAATGTATTAAACTATAATGATTCAACTTATTTTAATATTTTTCAACTAATAGTCGAATAGGGTTTTAAGTACGTTTACAAGTATTGAATTATGCATTTTTTAAAATCTTATTTTATTTTTAATTATTTGATTATAATATATGATAATATTATTATATAAGAACTGAATGCTGACAATAATAAAAAAAGACAGATTTTCAAATTTGATAAGGTTTAAACATTTATTATAATAAAATAAGTGCACAAATAGCTGTTTTTTATTAAAATGAATTTTTGATTTTTTTAAATGATTATTTTTCGATAATATTAACTCCCCATATAACAAACGTTTTTCGATTTTCTGTTGACCTCATTGTAAATATAATTTGTTATGCAATTCTAATAATTAAAGTCGAATTGAAGTGTACAATTGTAAGTACGTTATGATTATAAAATTATCTACAATTTTCAAAATGATAAATGAAATGTTTTTACCGGTTCGTCATCCGTATAAATATACCTTATGATTATAGACACCTCAATTTTCGGATAGGTTTTATTATTCTTATGTCACGTACTCATGCAATTTGCGGTTTCAAGGTTCGCTTATCTTGAAAGCATATCAGTCTTAAGGTCCATCAAGCTAGCACCTCCACAATAGAAATTCCCAAATTTTTTCGTATCAGAGTTTTGGTCTTTTTCTGGGCTGCATTGCCGATTTTTGGGCTCCACTACGTTTTTTGAAAATTCAAATTTGGAGTGGAGGCCAAAAATGAAATCTACGAAAAACAAAGTGCAACATAATTTTGGGTTTATGTTGGGCTCTCGAATGCACCAAACAAAATTGTCAAAAAACACCCCCATGTACAAAAAACCACCCCCTAAGTAAACACTCAAACATGGAAAAAACAAAATGGAAAGTAGTGTTAGACTTTTCTTGGTCTCAAGAATGCTTGATTTTTTTGTGTGCCAAAACCACCCCTGCGTCTAAAAAATCAAACGCCTATCTATGAATTCGAATTTGAGTTTTCAAGGAGGCCAAAAATCAGAGACTCTATTCACCCTATAAAATTCCGAGTCCCAAACATCAGAAACTCCATTTACAAAGTAAATTTCTAAAAAAGATAATTCTTTGACAAAGTCACATATGCGTGGTATCAAGGGGTTGCTTTTTAACGTTACAGGTAGGAGCCCAAATTCGGTGTTGGAATTTTTGAGGAGCCCAAAAATTAGAGACTGTTTACACAGTAATATTCTAAGAAAGATTGTTTTTTGACAAAGTCATATTCTGCGTGGTATAAAGGGGTTGTTCTTTAACGTTAAGGGTTGGAGCCCAAAAATCAGTATTGGTATTTTCGAAGAGCCCAAAAAACATAGACTCTATTTACAAAGTAAAATTCTAAAACAGATTATATTTTGACAAGGTCATATCTGCATGGAATCAAGGGGTTGCTTTTTAACGGGAAGAGCCAGAGTCAAAAAATCAGTATTGGAATTTTTAGCAGCCCAAATATCAGAGACTCTATTGGCACTGTAAAATTATGAAAAAAAAAATTATTTCTTGAGAAAGTCACATTTGCGTCGCATGCAGGAGTTGTTTTTTAACGTTAAGGGTTGGAACCCAAAAATCAGTGTTGGTATTTTCAAAGAGCCCAAAAATCAGAGATTCTATTGACACAGTGAAATTCTAAAAAAGATTAATTTTTGACAAATCACATCTGCCTGGTATCAAGGGGCCGCTTTTTAACTTTAAGGGTTGGAGCCCAAAAATCAAAGTTGGTATTTTTGAGGAGCCCAAAAATCAGAGACACCTATTACACAGTGAAATTAAAAAAAGTTTATTTTTTGACAAAGTCACATCTGCTTGGTATCAAGGCGTCGCTTTCTAACGTTAAGGGTTGAAGTCCAAAAATCAGTCTTGGTTTTTCTCAGGTGCCCAGGCCAGAGACTATTTACACTGTAAAATTCGGAAAAATATTATTTTTTGACAAAGTCATATCTGCGAGGTGTCAGGGGATTGTTTTTTAACATCAAGGGCTGGAGCCGAAAAATCGGGCTTGGTATGCTTAGGAGCTCAAAAATCAGAGACCTTATTCACACAGCAAAATCGTAAAAAAGATTATTTCCCAGTAAATTCGTACTGAAGATATACTGAGGGGTTAGTTTGTAGTGTTTATGGTCGTAAACGCGGAAATAACTTGCGACAATGGGATTTTTCAGAATTTCAGAGCCGATGAAATGCCAAGCTTGTGGTCGAATTGAATTTTTAGTATTTTGTGATTTTAAACAGTGGAGATGCTAGGCTATGGTATGCTAGCATTTTGTACAAGAAAATTGATTTTTTTAAAGTAAAGGTGGTCACAAATTTTAATTGGGGCCCAGGAGACGCCTTAAAACGTTTCAAAGTCCAATTCCAAATTCAAATACATTTCCAAATTATGTGGCGGAGAAATAACCCCTTAAAATACCACGCAGATGTAACTTCGTCAAAAATGCATCTTTTTTAAAATTTTATTCTGTAAATAAAGTCTCTGATTTTTGATCTCCTTAAACATACCAACTTGAATTTTTGGGCTCCAACCCTTTAAGATAAAATACAACGCCTTGATACCACGCAGATGCTTGAAAAAGGAGGCTGAAAAAACTCTGTTTTTTGGGATGTTTTGCTTTGTAACTATTGACAAAAATTTTATAGGATGAAAGTGATTATACCGTTGTATCCGGAAGACTTCAGGCTTTCAGATGCTTTTTATTAAACAAATCAGAGATTTTGTTGAGCGAGTTGCGATAAAAAGACGTCAGACGTGCATGCCAGGACGGTGTCATTTCCACCTTAGCATTCTGTGACCGCATTTTATGTCAAGAAGTTCCCAGCGATAGGGGCAGAGCGTGTCATGCACACGCCGAGTACCTGGAGCACATACTATCGGGGTGTCCCAACCCCCCAAGGAACGACGTATATCTACATACAAAATGCGGCCCTAAGAGTGCTTCATTACCATCTTTGTCGCTCTTACGATGTTGGCCGCTACCCTGTCCTACCGAACGCTCCGAGGAAGATAGAGTCAATTTTCCAAAACGAGAAGTGTCAAATTTTTTGGAACTACGATTTCTGGACAGCAGTTTTCTTTGCACACTCGAGGCCTGACAACATCGTTCTAAGAGACTTCGAGAAACGAACTATATTCGTGTTCGAATTCTCGGCTCCGTCCTAATACAACATCACTGCCAAGGAGGAAGAAAAGGAGGAGAGGTATCAAGACCTTGAAAGGGAGCTGCAACGACTGTACCCAAAATATTCGGTACAAGTAATTGTCTTTGCGATAGGTGCTCTCGGAGGTGCGAAACTGTCACTGGTTCGTAATCTTAAAGCCATACCCGCGTACCAAAAATATGCCATGGGACTTGCGCGATAGATGCAGAAAGCTGTCATCCTTGGATCGCTTCGTGTCCTCAAGACACACGAGGGTTTTGCCGGCCTGTCGTCATAAATTCAGCGTGCCACATATCTCACGGTCGTGATACGTGGCCATAAGTGTGATTTACCACGGTTCTATTGGCATCCGGTGTCATTTTTAGATGACATCTGATTTCATTGGGACCCTGAGGTGGTTGTTTAACCCCCTTTTTAAGAATAATATATATATATATATATATATATATATATATATTATTTTCATTTATGAAAAAACATTTGATTTTTAAAAAGAAAAAATTTCGGATTTTTTAACTTTTTACTACCTACTAATAGCAACACCCTGCAAAAGGCTATATAAAAGTCCGTCGACTGATGGTAGATTCCGTGGTATATATACCTTACTTGAATCCGCTACCGCCTTTGACCAGGCTACCGGGCGCGTCCACGGGTTGCGGATAGGGGGGCCCTGTACTGTACCGTGGGTTTCTGCTTAATACGTTTACACAACTCAATAAGCAGTCACGGAGAATGGTCCAGGGATGCTCCCGAAGGAAAACCCCCCAAGTCAAGGCGTTAACAACCGTGCCGAAGACTGCGTGGCACCAGGGTGTGGTGTTCCGTGCGGTGTCTCTAGGATACCAGGTCGCCTCTTAGAGTATACAGACCTTACCCCTGCATGCGGGGCTCTGCGGGGGTCGACTTACACTTCCCTAGCTACTCGTGGGAATCAAATGCCGAATCAGGAAAATATAAACAGAAGTGTGCGTGAGAAGTTGGGAGGAGATTTGGACGTGGTGGAGGAGATTGACCGCGCTCAAAAGTCGAATGCTAGACTCGACATATTGGACGAGGATAAATAAATGAAGAGGAGTCAAAAAATCTTGAAGGATTTAAAGGGTGTGTTGGCGAACATGCGGGACTCAAACCGAAGAAGCTATGGAGGGTGCCACTCCCCAAACTGGGAAGCGAGAGAGGGAGTCTTCTATGAGTGCCGTTGAGGCAAGTGACGCAAGGCAGAAGGTGAAGAAACCGAGGACGCGCATTACAGTAGCAGCGTCCTCAACTCCTAAGCGAGAAAACGTAGGAGCGGCAACAGTTGCACCTAAAAGCACCAAGAAGAAGGAACCGAAAAGGAGGGTTCGAGCTATGCAGAGGTCATGAAAGACCTAAAAAGGAAGGTGAAGCCGGACACCCTTGGTGTCAAAATCAGGGGTGTCAGGGAGACAAAGCAGGAGGAAATCCTCTTCGAGGTGGGTCCTGCAGCAGACGGCAGGGCAAAATTGTTTTCCGCCATCAGGCAGGCAGTTGGCGGTGGAAACAAGGGTACTTGTTCCCCGCGTCGAGGTCGAGGTCCTTGATCTTGACACAACCACGGAGGTACAAAGAATCGAGGAGGCTATTAAGGAACACTTCAGTGAGACGGCAGGTGAGGTTAGAGTCAGCCTCACGAAAAAAGGCTTCAGAGGAAGCCTGAAGGCTTTCGTTGAGCTACCCGAAGAACTGGCGTCTAGACTGGTGCGCACGGGACACCTGAAGGTGGGCTGGGTGTCCTGTCGCGTCAGGAAAAAGACGGAGGTGACACGGTGCTACCGCTGCCTAGGCTACGGCCACATGCCAGCGGCCTGCAGAGGCAGTGACCGAAGAACGGCCTGCTGGAAATGCGGCAAGGAGGGCCATAAGGCTGCGACGTGTGAAACCACGCCGCGGTGCTTCCTCTGCGCTGCAGTACTGCCGTACAAACTAAAAAGATACATAAGTCCAATCTTACTCGAATTGAGAAAATCGAAAAAAAACTGTTTGCCCAAAGAACTCTGAGATCAAATAAAATTTTGAATAATCTAGATACACTATTTCGGTAAAAATAATGTGCTCTTTCATATTTTACAATAAAAATTGATTTTTTAAACAGTTTCTATTAGAAAATGGACTTGCGTTTTTTTACTAGTCGCGAAAAGTAAAAAATACAAGGCAAAAAGAACACAAAGGCACTTGCGGACGATGCCTTTATCGGAGAGCTTGCGCACGACCTCAAAATACAACAACAAAACATACGTAAGGGACACTGTGTGTTCAGCGGCTGTTCCGAAGTTACCCGAACGATCGTCGCTAATGTATAGCCGAATTCAGCCGGGACTTATTTCCCTTGGATTTCTGATCAGAGTCCGAGCTATTTCACAAGGCTAAAACATACGCAAGGGCAAGCGATTCTTTTCGTTTGTAAATTCGCTCCGCACTCGGTCACTTATACAAGGTAAAAAAGACACCAAGTTCTTTAGGTTCTTTTTGATTTGTATGCTGATGACGTATTACATGCCTTATACAAATTTTAGGACGCGCAAAGTACTTTGTGTATCTTTTTATGTTGTATGTTTTAACTTTTTCGACCTTTCTCATTTATAAATAATCGTTTTTTGCAATAAATATTAATAATAAATAATAATTTTTATTAACAAATTTAGACGCAGCTTTCTCTTACGAATCCAACGAAACCAAGAACTCATTTTTCATAAAAATGTCACTTATTTATCTTCTTAGTTTGGACGGCAGAGTAGAAGGAGAGCCCCGGACAGATCATCAGCTGGGGACGATAAGGTGCAGGGCGTTTCGACAGGCAGCTTCGTTGAAGAAGCCTCAAGGACGCGCTGACTAACTTTATACACCCAACTAGGATGCCGAAGGCCGACGAGCCCGAGTTGTAGTACGACCACACTGCTGAGGACGATGCGTGCATCCTGTTTGGGGGTAAAGAGGTGAAATGTCAAGTAGGCAAATCAGCGGGACGCCGAAGCACGCCTTACTGGCCTTACACCCATGTTCCTGAAGTAATGCGAAAGCGGATTCCGGGAACATGGGTTGGCAGAAAGAGGAGGTGAGTTTAGTGGGTATTACCGTTTTTTTAGGTCGAATCCCACACTCAGTGCGTAAATGCATTCTCACCTCCTCTACAAAAAAAAAACCACGAGGAAAGAAAAAGTTTGGTAAAATTAAAAATCATTTAAAAACTTTCAGTAATACTATGTATAGGTTAATCAATTCGTTTCTAGACAGATCGGCTATTTTGATAAAAAATAATTAATTATCAAATAATATAATTATTTTTTATGCCATAAAAGTCCAAGATATGGATTTTGCAGTTAATTAAAAATATATGTAATTTCCTATTATATTGTTGCAATTTTGTCCCGTCGCCTTAATACCTCGGCTATCTAAAAGTTGAATTTTCTTCATTTTTGTCGTATATGAATTTCAATTCATTACATCCTAATATTTATTTCAATGAAACATGAACAATTTTCTAAACATTAAAAGTTGTTGATGTATGAACAAATCATTGAAAAAAAATAAAGTTCGCATGATTTTACTTGGGATTAAGCTACGAAATAATGATTGTTTATTATTTTAAATAATTAAGACGTTAGGCTTAATTATCATTTACGCAATCAATTAATAATTAAAATAAATTAAATAAATCATTTGTAATAATATTTGATTTTCTGGAATATCATCAATATTATACATAGCATTGTACATATTAAAATTATCATAAATTCAATATAAATTTATTATAGCTTTACTATATAATTCAATTGAAAAAAAAATGTTTTTAAACATTCTCAAAAAATCGTTCTTTAGAATACAGTTCGCGTATGAAGATTTTAATCACCTTCAACAAGTATTGTTTAATATCTTAAATATGTGATAGTGTAGAGTTAATTATTGCTTGAGCCTTTGTGCAACTGTGTATTGTAATTTGCTGAATCTTCAATTCAAAAATTATTATTTTCTGAATTCACCTCTGTAATTTGTGTTTAAGTTCAAATCGTGATTATGTTTAGAAACTAGCTAAAATCTGGAAATCTTTATATATTCAAATTTGTAGCGAACTCCAAGATAGCGCCATGACTGGGACTAGACAGCAGAAAAGTTTGAATCAAACACGTAGCAAAACTAGACAGCGCCAGTGTAGCACCAGGCTAGTATTGCGTGAATAGACAGGCTTGAGAAAAACTGTACTGGCTTCAGCATGATTCAAGACTGCCACGAAATTTTTCCACGCTATAGAAACCCCATTTTTAAAACATTGTAAAGCCCTAAAAAGAAATTTTCTGAATATTTTAAGAAATCTTTGGATCAGTTTTGAGATATTAGTGGTGAAAATAATTCCTCCAAATTTCATAAACTTATCTACAACCTTCTTCAAGTTATCGTGTTAACAAAAAAGGGCGTCACACATCCACACACACCCTCACTCATCCACACACTAAAAAACGTTTTATTAAATTATTTGAAAATATCTGAAATTGTAACGCCTACAAATCTACCTCTGCGAGGAAGAAAAAACATAAGAACAAGTGATCACGGAAAAAAGTGGATCGTTAGAAGAACTCTCTAAACCAGTAGTTCTAACTATTTTAAATTGAAGCGCAGCTTATCGTCAGTGAATTTTGTTAAAATTACTATTTAATGTTCAGGTAAGTTAAAATGACATTTTAAAATAGTAGGGTGAACAATTTCAAATAGTAGGATGCACTGCACCACTTGGTAACCGTCAACACTCAGCATGATTTATAAATATATTAGCTCGAAACTTTCGAGGACAAAAATTTACGATTATCCTTACTCAATTTACCCAATTGCACGCACCAGAGTCTTACACATGTATGATCGCACGCTCAAACGCTTTGGGAAATCGCTTCCGCTGGGGAATCGAACCCTACCTAACTTACCTACAACCTGTCCTTAAACCTGAATCTAGCGCACGCGTTAGTCAAGTGAGCTGTGGAACCGCTTAGATTTTTCTGACCAATTCTCGGTCAAGCGGTTTCTCTGAAAAAAACGTGACCAGCTAAGAAATAATAATAAATCTTTACTTAACATTTTTTAAATTAATCTCTCACAGATTATATCTAATATTTTGTAACGAGCTTGGGAAAAATATTTTGCTTCGAAGTATCACCTCGCACAGTAAATATATTATTAGTAATTTATATCTATTATTATAAAATGATTAAAATTACTATTTCGTATTATTGAAAATTAAGACTTGGAAAAATGTTTCTAATGAAATTTTTAGAATTTTTAATTTGATTTTATTATCATCTCACTTTATTTAAAACGTAAAATTTATTTGCATAACTTATATATAAATAAAAAATAGTTTCAACATAGTAATAATATATCAAATGCAAAATCACTATTTTAAGATGAGACAAACGTTGAATAGTGATTCAGATTTAAATTATTTTCAAAAATAAAATTTTTCTCATAAGATGTGGGGATGCTGAATTAGAATAAAAACTCTTCAAAACAAAAAGAATTATTCGGTTCCGAGAAATTAATATTGAAGATCGCAATATCACAGTAGTATGGTACATCTTATTGTTGTTAAAAATCTGAAAAAATTACCATGGCTAGCTTGCAAAAACAAAAAACTACAGTGAAATATCTAAGGGTGGGAACTCTGAACCCGTGAAGTCTAAATACTGGCAGATTTAACGAACTCTTTGAGATAGCAAAGACATACCTTATGATCAAAAAGTACCCGGAATTCTTCAATAAAACGAAAACGGTTCAATTATTCATCGATATTCATTTTATTCCCTTCAAAGTAATCTCGAACGGAAGCAATACACATGTTTCAACGTTTCCTTCAATCTGCAAAACACTTTTCATAGGCCGATTTTGGAATCACCTCCAGCTCCTTCTGCGAATTCTCATTTATCGCCTCAATCGTCTGAAAACGCCTTCCGCGAAGTGTTAACTTGAGTCGTGGGAATAGAAAAATGTCACAAGGAGCCATGTCAGGTGAATACGGAGCTTGCGGGACGGTATGAACGTTGTTTCTGGTCAAATAATCGCGTACAAGATGAGATGTGTGAGCCGGCGCGGCGTGGCTCGCACTCTCAGCACAAGCCGCGCTTTAACTTGTCTGATGCCCAAGACATCGTGCATAACGCTCTGCACCGATCCGAGCAAGATCCCTAGTGGAAAAATCTTCTGGCGTTGATCAGCCCCAGACTCGACCGTCTAGACTCTAATCTGGCGCAGATCAGACAGTCTAGTCTGGGGCTGACCAGACCTGTAACACTTTTGCAAAGTTTGTGGCTAGACGGTCTAGCCAGCCGCTAGTCAGCCGCTGGTCTGCCGCTATTTAGTGGGTACACGCAGAAAAAAGAACCCTATGTTTTACTGAAAACCAAGTTAAATCTACTGATCTTCCAAGTACGTATATGGACAAGACGTCAGTTCAATAAGTTTTACAACTATAGGCAACTGAATATTAACTTATGTTAACGGTGCAGACTATAGTTTGGACGGCCTCTATAAATTGTAAAAAAATGGCTAAAAAATAATTAATAAATAAACAAACAGTTAATTCTGAGATATATTTTCGGATATACTTATAATTAATCGATATTTGAAACTTACAACGCTTATAAGACAATTAAAATTTCGCACGCAACGGGGGGGATTTGAACGCATAAACCTAAGCACGCAAGTCGATGACCTTAACCACTACACTATTACACGAGTTGCGATCTGTGAAATAATTCCAAAATACATTTGTAACTAAGGTGGCGACCTCGGTAACGACTTTTGAATACGCGTTCATGCCATCGGGGCACACGAAAAAAGTTCTCGCATTTACCTCATATATCCATACAAGTCAGCTGGAACAGTAGCGGAACGCAAAACCGTCCTGCTCCAATAAACTCTCAACTCTACGCGACCTATGAATAAGATTTGCCATCCAAAACTGCGTTATTTATTATGAAGCCCCTTCATTGCTGAGTGAGAATATGGAGTAATGTGACAACTGTCACAGAAATGTCAAAAATAAATGTTTTTTAGGTGATGCAATCCATCCATTGCCGATGGCGTCATGAATTCATCGGTGGTTTAAAATTGATGTAACTAAAAACAGGAATTTATTTAAATAGTGTTAGTTTTGTGTTTTGTGCAAGTTTAGATACCCTAAACATTTTTCGAAAATGGTGAGAAAATTTTTAAGCAATTTTTATCTTATGAATTGCTGACGAGTCCCAGATCTGGGCAAGACTAGACTGTCAAGACAATAGGAAAAAAAATTGATTTTGAATAGTGTTTATTTCTTATTATGTATAATTTTAGACATCCTGGCAATTTCTGGAAAATGTTAAAAAAAATTTGGCTGATTGAGACTTAGAAATTTGTATGGTATGGATTGCGGACCATTTCCAGATTTGGGCCAGACTAGACTGTCAAGACAATAAGAAAAAAAATCATTTTGAATAGTGTTTATTTCTTATTTTGTATAATTTTAGACATCCTGGCAATTTTTCGAAAATGTTTTAAAAAATTTGGCTGATTGACACTTGGAAATTTTTGTGTCATGGATTGCTGACCAGTCCCAGATCTGGGGAGGACTAGA
>CAKNXH010001270.1:170677-214385 GCA_932178445.1 Andricus quercusramuli | reverse complement strand
CCGTTGCATGCGAAATTTTAATTGTCTTATAAGCGTTGTAACCTACAAATACCGATTAATTATAAGTATATCCCAAAACATATCTCAGAATTAACCGTTTGTTTATTTATTTATTATTTTTTAGCAATTTTTTTTACAATTTATAGAGCCGTCCAAACTGTAATCTGCACCGTTAACATAAGTTAAATCTGTTTATATTATCCGTCAAAGTGACATGATAATTCGTAATTGCAGCATCGAGGAATAGTGCAGAATAGCGGCTGGATCGGTAAAATCTACTGATCCGCAGGTCAACAGCACTTGAGAATCGGTACTGGTAACCATCAATGATAGTGATATTCAGTTGCCCATAGTTATAAAATTTACTGGACTCGCGTGTTGTCCATATACGTACTTGGAAGATCAGTAGATTTAACTTGGTTTTCAGTCAAATATAGGGTTCTTTTTTCTGCGTGAACTTAGTTTTAGAATACGTGGTCAGACAAGTGCAGGCGAATCCGACCGATGCTACCCTCAATGGGATAATACAAATTCTTGGATATGCGGATGATCTTGACTTACTAGGGGATAATAAAGAGACGGTAGCTAAAAATGCAGAAATTTTGATCACAAAAGCGAATCGAAGACAAAATATATGACCGTCGTCAGATCCAAACAAAGTAATCAAGACGGGGATCTAATGGCCGGAAACATAAAATTCGAAAGGGTTAACGAGTTTAAATACCTCGGGTCTATTATAACTAGCGAAAATAACATTAAAACGAAAATCAACGTGCGGCTGCACGCTGGGAATGGGTGCTATTATGCAGCAAACACGTTACTAAAATCGCGATCGCCATCTAGAAACATCAAAGTGAGAATTTACAAAACGATAATAATGCCGATCGTCATGTAGGTTTACAGTTTTCGAGATTAAAGTACTTAGAAAAATCTATGGTCCAAAGAGGGACAAAGAGACTCGTGAATGGAGAAAACTGCATAATGATGAGCTGCATGCGCTCTACGGGTCAGCAAATATTGATAGAGTAATGAAAGCACGTGAATTAAGATGGGCGGGGCATGTAGCAACAATGGGCAATGAAAGAACAGTGGCGCAAGTATTAAGAGGGAAAGCGAATGCTAAGAGATCCCTGGGCAGACCGAGAAACAGATGGGAGAAAAGTGTAAGGGATGATCTAAAAGATCTAGGACATGATTACTTAAACTGGATGGAGGATGCACAGGAGAGAGATGCGTGGCGGTTTCGGGAAGATGAGATGAACTTTCGAGTTCGAGCTGCTAATCTATAATAATGACAATCTCTACAAATATAAGTGTGAAACGGTTTGAAAAATTATATCTACGCTAAAATTGGAAATCAATTTGAACTAAAATTTTATTACAAATTATTTTTTAATTATTGTGTCAAAAAATGATACTTCGAAAACAATGTATTATTCGAATAAAAGAAATGATTCCAAATAATACCTAATATTTGAACCTGGGTGGCTTAATCAAGTACGATCCTAATCATTTTTAGTGTTATGAGAATTTAAAAATTTCTTAAGTAGAAAATTCTCTAGTAGAAACAATGTGAAAAAAGTATTCATTTTCATATAATTCTTCAGAATATTTTTAAATTCTGAAAATGTTGTGCAAAACAAAAATCCGTATTGAAGTATAGAGTTATTCACTATGTTTATTTATAATAATTATCTGAACTTATATTATGATAAAAGAGAAAACATTATAAAATAGTTTCTGACGGAGAGCCTAAAAAAATGTCGGAGGGGGGCTACACGTTTCTAGTTGTGCCACTGAACTTACATACTTACAATTTCAAATAGTAAGGGTAACAATCTCGCGCAGTGCTTATTGCAATGCGAAAATAGAGATCGAACTCACTTGCAAAAGACAAACTCACAATTCTTTGCTTACTATGAAAATGAGTTATTCATACAGTTTACATGTTCAACTGTACTATTTCAAATAGTTATTAAAGCTACCTATTCTAGCAATCTTTCTTTTTACAATTTGAAGTAGTAAAGCTCACCTTAGGTTTTCTATATTTTGAGATCACTATTATCTCATTCAGTATTAATAATTATTTTAATTGTTTCTTGTATAATGCGAACAAGTAAACTTCAAGTTAACAATACATAAAAGTGAATCTAACTATCCACTTGTTTCCGTGATAACGAATGTCGAGGCATTGAATTTAACAAGTGTACCTACTATTAACCGTTTTTCATATTTTAAAGTAATAGACTCCGATTCCTACATTCATTACAATTCATTTTTGTAATGGACCTTTTTATCAAACACTTTATTTTTTTATTTTATTTGAGGCTGTGTCTGCTGTCTAGTTGTCCTAAAAAATTGGAGTAGTTGGAAAAGGGGATGGGCTAGTCATCCCGAAGATTCGGGACGACTAGCCAAGCTTATGAGCTTCGATCATTGATTTTGATAAGATTAAGAAATAATGTTAAAAAAGTGGAAAAGTAACAGAACTAAAACAAATTAAGGAGCAAAGAAAATATATAAAGAAGAAAAACATTATTTTATTTTCGTATATCTTATTGTAAGTGTTGATGAAGAACACAAAGATATAGAATAGTAAGACATTTTGAAACTAAGTCAAACTTCGAACACGTCTGGGTGTCAGAACTTGCGAACTTTCAGTGAACACGAAAAATCGTCCTTCTGTTTTTCTTTCGTTATTGGGAAACGGGGGATCATTCTCGCTGTCATCAATTATTGGACAAACTCTCAAGAATCTATTTATGAATAGGCTTGATCTCGATAGTTCAAGAAATTGCAGTTCATTTCGTGTTTATCAGGAAAAATAATTAGTCACAATTTCAATTTTTCAAATTTTTAATGCTCAGAATTAATTTATTGTATTTTATATTCATTTTATTAATTTCATATTAATAATAATGAACATTCGTTATAGGATCATTATAAATGCACGATTTCTACTAGCGCTGTATTGAGATGACGGTCTCATTTTCTGATCACAATAATTTCAGATGTATTAACGTATCAAAAAAAGATGATCGCTTAGTGCACGCTATGCGTGCAAGAAAGGTTTAATTCGGGTAATGGCTTCATTTATAGTCATCGTATTGTGAACAATACATTCATATTTGGAAATAAGAAAAAGAATGTACAGTGAACAAAGTCATCAAATTTAATGTTAAACTTTTCTCAGAAATAATGTAGGGTCGGTAGGGATAAGCGTCATACGAAATTAAAAAATTATACTTCGATCAATGATATTCCAAACATTTGCAAAGATTATTGTTTCAAATTTTTTCAAAATTATCTGTTGACTTTCTACTTTAAATCCTCTCCTTTTTGAATCAACACAAACCTGCGGGTAGAATTTTTTTTGACACAGTGTGCGTTGAATGCGTTTTTACACACCCATATGAGTGCGGAAAACGGCTTATTTTTACGCACTCATGTACACGTTTCACGCACTCATATAAGCGTGTGAAACGCATTTATCCACACACGTGTCAACAAATATCGTATGCAACATGTGCGTACGATTTACCCACTTGTGGTAATCGCTTGTGTACAACCGCATTTTACGCACATGCTGCATAATACACTATTAATATTTCTTGGAAGTGTATCAACGATTTCAGATTTTTCGTCATTATGGGTGATTGTGATACATGTAAAAAACCGCACCAAAATCCAAGCTTTACAAGATTGAAGTTTCTTAGCTATTATTGAAACATCCACTGATGAAAATAAAAATAAAAAATTTGAATTTGGTGTGAAGGTTCATTGATATGGAAAAACTCACCTATTAACTCATTACCATTTCCAACCAACCACGAACTGTTGACAGATTGTCGTAATAGACAATGAAAAAGTAAAACAAAAGACAGATATAACACTTACCCTAAGTTTTGTTTTTAATTACCCTGTCATAATTCATCATTAGACATAATAAAAAATTTTGATTAGAAAAAAATTAATAAATATTAAAAAAATATATATATCTTTCTTCAATCCTGAAAATAAATGCACAGAAGGTGCTTCATATAAGAAAAATTCAAATCAAACGACCAGATGATACAATTGTGAATTGGAGTTTTCTAAAAGCATCTAAGTTTCTCTAAAAATAATTGATTAATACTATCACTGATTACAGACACCTGTTTTCTACAAATAATAAGAGATATGATATTTATGTAGTATCAAAAAAAGGTATTAACTAATTTGTTTTCCATTCCAAATTTTCACTTTATCACACTACCCCCGTTGTTACACTTAACCCTGTTGACCCAATGAAAACTTCTGCATATTTGAAATTTTTGTTTTCTTGTGGAGTTAAAAGAACACTAAAAATTGAATATAATATCTCAGGGAAAGGTTTTATAAATACGTTTAAACACTCCCGAGTCGAAATTTAGGTCCTACTTTGAACCTATAACTCCTACCTTAGTAGCCGTTGGAACAGCAAAGTAGGTTCAAAATAAGCAGCAATTTCAATTCAATTTAGACCCCACTTTGACGCTAAAAATGTCCGGAATCAGCCGTTTTTCCACGTTTAGCTTCAAAGGCAATAATAATAATAAAAAAAAATAATAATGGCATAATTTTGGTGATGGTCATAAATTTTTAATATCTGTTCCCTTCTCTGCAGAAATACTTTTACTATCAACTGTACCTCAGGAACTTAATATTGAAACAAAACTCATGAAGTATAGGGTAAGGAGGGGCAGCGCCAACCGGTGGGGCAAAGGCAACTTTGCTTATAACATCGCTATTATTCAACAATTTTAATATTACATTGCATTAAATAAATCTATTTTATCATAAAGATAGTGTTACGTACTAAAATCTTGAAAATTAACGATGTAAAAGAAAAATTAGGCAGAAAACAGTTTTGACAGCGAGAGAATGGAAGATTCGTTGGCCGAAATATAAAGTTTTCAACATTAATGGCAATACCTACAGTACGAAAATTTTATATTTTGACAGATTACACAATATCACATTATTTCATTATAATAGTTGAACCTAATTCAAGTCCCAAATATTTTGAATATCGTAAATAAATGAGGCCTCACCAGTGGGGCAAGCATAACCAAAATAATAGCTAACACGTGCTTAGGTTATAAACGTGTCATAAGTTTTGTCGATAAGTGATCGGTAATGTAGGTTAGCCACTTATCTTCTGGGCTACATGCAAGAAACTATTAAACATTATTATTTTAAATCCGGTCGGTAGAGCGGGTGTTTTACGTTGGTATGGTAGAAACCTTTGCGCGTAGTCCGCCTCTAGTGCAATGTCAACGCATAAGAGGTTATATCACAGCTATCACTATTTTTATTGAAAATAACTTATTCTTCTTGCTGGAAATGTTTTAAGGTAATTTTTCCAGTATATAAATTACCACAGACGCGAACCATCTTGTTTTGCCATCTTCAGATGTTTTGATTTTCATAAAAAGCTGCGGTTGCCTTTGCCCTCGGGTGTGGGGCAAAGGCAACGAAATACAGCTTCTTGGAAATAATTGAATTATTAAATCATTGTTTCATTTATGTAATTAATACTTATAGAAATATGATATAAAATAATGTAGGACTCGAAATTTTAAAAAAGTGGATCAATTCCACATCTTATTAACTTTAAAAAAGTCATTGATTGTTAACTGGTCGACGCTGCCCCTCCTTATCCTACAATTCTTTTTTTGTAGTGTTTTTTATCATATAATTTGAAAGCTTATTTGTCAAATATCGTTCACATTCACCTCAGTTTGTTGGAAAGATTCCTTAAGAGAATGAAACCGATTTTGACTTAAATTACAGACTAGTCCGACAATTAAAAAAATTTTTTTTTGTCCGTAACCTCCAAATTTGGTTGTCTTTCGCAAGTCGAAAATCTGATTTATATTCTTTTCTGACTACTTGGGACGATAGCATTCGATAACTTAAGGCTCGAATGGAAACTTCAGTTTCGGTTTTATAAGAAAATTCACATTTTAAGAAAGAATCCTTTCCTTTTTGCTTACAGATACTTTATTACTGCTAATATCAAGAAACTGGCCGATTCACATAGACGCAAAGGCCTGTAGGTTCAAACGGAATCAAAGGAGGCTCTAATGTTTCATTCTCTAGGAGTCAAAACCTCAAAGTAGGGGCTATAGGTTTGATTAGCGTCAAAGCAGGTTCTAATGAAGGGCTGCAGGTTCAAAGTAGGGTCTGAATTTCAACTCGGGGCTCCCTTAATCTATAAAGATTCTCCTTTTTCTATTTTTCGTGGAAAAATAAAACACTCGTGATTGGGTAAAATAGCGGAGGTTGTTTGAATAGGTGTTTCGATACTTGAAAACATTTTTTTTAAGACATGAGGTATGCACATTTTTTTTAACTTACCACGACTTTTACCATTTTAGGCAGAATTTGAGAAATATATTATCTGCTATTATTTCTGAGCATCCTCTCCTTCAATATATGAGCCGATAAATTTATTCACGAATATATGCCCTTAACACGAATTAAAGGCGCCTGTCGAAATCTCGACAGGCGCCTTCCTATCAATCGAAAAACATGGGCCATAACCATTTTTGCTATCGGCAACTTTATTTTTCTTCGTCCTGGTAGTATAATCCTTGGGAGAGGGTAGAAAGGAATGACTCAGGAAAATATTTCTCATTCATCATTTATGTTTTTTTTTCTATCCGATATGTATGGATTATGTTGATTTAGTTTCATTTCCATTCCTAGCGAGAGCCAGTAGAAGTATATCGAAAATTTGGTGAATGATAGGATTCCATTTTCAATTCATGTGTTATCATTTTTATGTGGAGCAGCAAATATCACATTTTTATTTTATTATTAAATTTCTCACCGTAAGTCGTAGAGATAATTTTTAGTCAGACGTGAATTAAACAGCTACAAGCAGTCGACAACTACCTACATGGAAATTTTGACAATTGAAAAAATATTAACTCATTTTAATGTTTAGTTGCCAATTTCTTGCTACACTTTCCTCTAACTCTGAGATGAACAAACATTTGTTTGGAGTTGACGGTATAAAAATTATAATGCGGAAACTGATAGAATTTCAGATGCTTCCAAACCACAAACGTTGAAGTTTACAGGTTCTCAACTTTTCCACTCAGACTTGGAAAATTGTCACAATTTGAGGGACAAGTACAGTGAAAGCAACCCAAGTGGAAAAAGTTGGTGATGGTCAGACGCGGGGTAAACTTCAGTAGAAAAATTGGTTTTTGGTCGGCGAGGCAATGTCCTCGTTTTTTCGAATAATTTATCTTTTTTTCTATCTCGTCTGGTTTTCTGTACCTTACGGAAGTCTATGACATTGTAAAAGACACATCTTTTAGAAAGATTTTTAAACAATATTTAGAGATGGCCTATCGTCTTTGAATTTTGTCACTGCAAAAGCTTACAATTTGTGTAAGTGAAGAGTAAGAAGAAGAAGTTTCTTATATTTCTTTTCAATGTAGCAGGTTTAATTATATATTTCTTAATCTGCTTTTTCAAGAAATTACATCTTCAACCTTTGGGGAAAATATTTGCCATATTTCAGTATAAGATATATATATTATTAGGGCTGCTATTAGTCTGTGATAAAAGTACAAATAGCACTTTTTGGGCAAGCTTAATTAATATTTATTGTGAATTTTTAATTGAAAATATGCTTTTATGCGTATTCTAAGGACCTCAAAAGCCATATATTAAGCAAAATATTAAAAGTTGAAATTAAAAAGTGAATAACTTGGTGGTTAAAATCCTAAATGAAAAAAATTGAATTTGCTCATGTTATTTCCACAAGAACTTAAAAAACAATGGGCCTCCTCTAAATATTGTTTGAAAATATTTTTTTTGTAAATCTGCCCTCTACAACCCTATGAACTACTGTTAGTTGCCCTTCGCTCCTAAAAAAACCAAGTGTTTTTTTTTTGGTCAGCCTGACGCTCTTATGCGCCATTTACTGGTGCCTTACATCAAAATTTTTAAATTAATGAATAAAAGCAGCATCAGACACTGAACAACTGAAATAATACCTTTATTTGTTTAGGAATATAGATGAACTAATTCTCATTGATTATCAAATATTCTTCGCACAATCAGAATAAAATTTAAGGTCAAAACCATTTTTTTGGCAATAGTCATTCAACTAGAAGGATTCTGAAAATTAAAAAAATTTTAAGCTTACAATATTTCTTCCTGAACTGTTCAACTTGTCAACCAGGATTATTTTCAAATGAAAGAAATTTATAATTTACATTCATTGTGAACTTCAAAGACATTAATTTTGAATTGAAGACTGTATAATTTGAATATGAAATTACTAATTTTTCAATAATTCAGACTTCACAGTCAAAATTGCTCTCGAAATGGGGGAAATACGATCATTTTTCACGAAAACAGGCGAATACATAGTTTTAAATTAAATTAATATACATAGTACAATATTAAATGCTTCAAATTCCTAAGATTTAGGTTCGCGATTTTTAACTTTTTAATTTTTAATTTAAAATAAGAGTAATTTTCAATCAAATAGTTCACTTTAAAAAAATGTCAACCAAACAGTTGCAGTTACAACCAAATAGATGAGAACTTTCTATCAAAAGAGACAAATTTTTAACAAAGTAATTTAAGTTTTAGCCAAATAGAGTAAACGTACCAGTAGTCGTACAAATCGCATTACCCTCATATTTAAATCGTTGCAGGGACTTATTTTGAACTTCTTTCAAACAAATATTCACATTTTTGGACTCTATATTTATTTATAAAGTTATTTCTGATATTTATTTTCAAGTCAAATTTTATTTTAAAAGAAGAAAAAAGGTTTTCTGGAAAAAGTTCAGAAAACACCGGTGGTCGGACAAGATTTTTAGTGGTCGGACAGCACGTGTTCCAATAGTCGGACAGTATTTTTATGTATCTCAAATTGCTACACCAGACTCTCGTTAGAGGAACGCGCGATCGCACGCGTTTTATGCATTCCTAGAATTGCTGGTCCCCGCAGTTTCTTCAGGGGCGCGGGCGGGGCGAGAGACGGTTGCGACTCCGCCTCTGAAGGGACGCAATGCACTACTACTCAGTCAAGTAGATTGCGCAATATTATGGAAACGGTTCAGGCGGCCCCGACTGTTTACGCTTCGCTGTACGCGCTATATAAACAAGGCTATTTTCAGGCGACCCCCGAGATTTTTCATCTATAGAGAGTCTGGTGTATTTAAAGCAAATAGGCTCAATAATACACTACTTTAAAATACTAAGAGTAAGAATGTTGGATCAAAAGTGCGTTTTTAAATCATGTGCACAAGAACTACAATATAGGGCCCTCTGATTTAATTCTTCCTAGAACTGCTGGCCCATGCAGTTTCTCAGCGCACAAGCAATGTCAACAATGCGAGGCCACCCCGCACCATTCATTTTGCGACGAATTTAGTTCCACGGTCACCTTGAGGTAACCCACCGAAACTGGCCTTACATTGGAGTTCTTGTGTAATTGAAAATATAAAAAAAATGTAACAAAAATGTAAAATTGCACCTATTACAGGTTAGGAAGTTTAAAATATCAAGACAAGTAATGCCTATAATATCACTCTTAAAAACGAACCTTCCTCACTATTCAAAATATTATGAATAATTTCATTTCAATTCGTGATCAAAAATTGCAGTTATTTTTCTCCATCTATCGAAGTTTGACAACAAAATTGGATAAACATAAAATTGATGTATCTAAGTCGAGGTTAGACAGGTTACGATTTCAAGACAATGTTTACATTTTTATAACGTCGGATACACAAGCAAGTTTTTTTACTATTTGAAATAAAAATAAATCATTTAAAAATAAGTTAATGATAAATTCGATTTCAAAAACTTATGAATACGATTTATTTATCTCCTGATCTTAATTGTCCGACTTAAGAATCACTGCCAAAATGACGTTCACATTATCAGGACGGATAGGCTGTCCGATCTCTCGATAAATTACAAAATTCTGCATCTTACTGCAAGCAGATTAAAAACCTCTAAATATATAATACATACATTGAATTTCCCAAGGATTTCGAAAACTTCAAGTCTCCCGCGTTTGAAAAATGCAGGTATTTCAGTCAAAACTTAACCAAAGCAAGTCATAACTTCAAAATAAAAATGTTCTATTTGCTGACACAGAAAACAGCACACATACCCAATCCTTATTACTCTGCTTTTTCAAATTTTGAAATAATTCTGAAGCAATCTTTCAATTCAGTTCTTAAGTTTCTGAAACCAAATTTTTCATGCAAATGTTCGTCGCGTTGATAGTTTATTTTCCCTTAGATGAAGTTCTTTCCGATTGAATAATTTACTGTATATATATGATAAATATAAATATTTAATAAAGTCCGGGGCACCTGAAATTTTTCATCCAGCACTATTAGTTTCTCACAAGTAGCGATACGTTTCACTGGTCAGTATGTAAGGGCAGAAAGAACCATAAGTCTCAGCGTAATTCGTGCGATTTATAGATATAAGATAGGTTTATGTATGCGTATAGGCATTAGCATAGGATTCGTAAACAAACCACGGTAGCCGGCGAGCGACGTCCAAGCATGCACAAATATATGTATATTAAGAAATATTTGCAGCCTATGTAATAGTGTGCGTTCATACACTTCCGCCTGTCTTTCTTTTTGCCATGTGCCAGCGTGAAACACAAGATCACGTGACCCCCATTTTTCGTATAGTGGTTTAGAAAGATTGCAAAGCGTTTGTTTCACTCCTTTCAAAGCACTATACCTATTTTCGTTATTCGAATCCATTAAAAAATTTAATACAGCGATTTAGAAATACTGTAATTTTGTGTGTGTAATATTCCCATATTCTTACGATTTATTCCAAACAGAAATGTTAGTCTGTACTTTCATAGTCACTATTCGACTTTTTCTAACCGCACCTCGATTATCCCTAAATTCGTATATTTTAATTCAATTATGGATATGCGATAAAAGAAATATTAATACCAAAAGCCACTCCATGTATGCATTCACTCTATGCAGTTAAATTTACAACCTACATAAATGAATTTTCGAGCAAAAGGTCGAGTTTTCAAATCAAAAAGACGATTTTTTCAAAAGACAGTCGAATTATCATCCTAAAAAGTTTAATTTTCAACAAAAAAGTTAATTTTCAACCAAGAAAGATGAATTTTCGATAAAAAAGGATGAATTTTCAATTCATAAGGATGTATTTTCTATCCAAAAAGACGAAAGTTCAACAACACAGTTAAATTTTTCACCAAAAAAGATGACTTTTAAACAAAATAGTTACATTTTCAACCAGATGGTCGAATTTCCAAATAAAAGAGATTGTACCTTAACCAAAACAGATGCATTAAAAAAAATCGTTGAATTTTCAAGATATAAAGACGAATTTTTGATACGATAGATGAATTATCACCTTAGAAAGTTGATTTCCAACTAAGAAAGATGAATTTTCAACGAAAAAATATAATTTTCCTATCATCAAAGAGAAATTTTTAATTACAAAGGAAGAGTTTTCTATCCAGGAAAGCGAATGTTCAACAAGGCAGTTACATTTTCGAACAAAAAATATGACTTTTAAACAAAATAATTGAATTTTTAACCAAAGAGAATGAAATTTCAACCAAAATTAGTTGTATTTTTGTATTGGATTCCATTAATTCAGTTTGCATTCAGGCGAAAAAAAACAGAAGAGGGGGAAATTTTTCGGAAACAGGGAGAAAAAGATGAGTTCTTTTAAAAAGGGGAATAGGGGGGAGAGTGTGAAGACTGTGATTGAATTTGAAACTATTTAATTTAAACAGTTTTCGACTTTAAAATTTTCGACTATTAAGGCTTGCAATTTAAACAAAATTAACACTTTTGAATAAGGATTCGCGAAATTAGAAATGGTTCAATATCCAACGCTATTAATTTAGAATTTTCTAAATATAATGCTTTAACCAGAAATTACTCAATTTTTAATGACCTAAATTAAAATGGTGTAATTTTTCTTGTTCTGAATTTCAATTTTAAAAGTTTAATTTTGATTCAAATTGAAACCGAGTATAGCGAACTTAAAAAAAAGAAATGGAAAAAAATCGATTAGTCAAATTTTTATTTAAGAAAGTCGCAAAAATTCGCATTTTTCAAATAAGTCAAAAAGTCGCACGATCCCAGCCCTTATGAAGGAAACATAATGTAACTACTTTAAGTGAACAAACACATTTCTGATCAGACAAGAGTTAAGTTCAGTAGAAATAGCTCTTTTTGGTAGGACACCGGTACCTATGCGTTCTTGTTCTTTATCCTTAAATTTTTCTTGACTCTCAACATTTATTTTGCTTTTTAAGAATTTCTTGGAGATACGGTGTCGCTGAGAACCGCATGTCTTGGTACATTCATTAAGCGGAACGAGTTGAAGAAGGGTGCTTTAAAAAAAAAGTAATTCTCTAGGTCCATCAACAAACATCATCCATCTCGCCGTGTTTCTTGCCTTCTCCCTCTTTCTCTCCCACTCTCCTGTGGTCGCTCCCAGGCGACAGTGGCGTAGACCTTAGTGGATCTACGCCCAATGCAATGAATAATAATATTACTCATAAATTCGTCCGACGAACAAAGAAAAGTATCATTCTCTAGTGTATCGCTTGTAAAATTACAAAAAAGTTTTGTAATAGTTTGTAATTACGCACGGAAAGAAAAATATGAGAGACAAAACTATAAATACAAATGTGAAAAAGATAACGATATGACGTAATATTTGAAAACGTATCTCAAAAACACACTATAAATACAATAAGAAATATATGAAAGGTCTGCGGCGCGGCGCCGCTGATTCGCGATGCAATGCCGTAAACAAAAAATCGGCGGCAACATGACTATCTAAGACTGTTTTGAGAACTTGATTTATGTGTACATCACGAACGAATTCCTTCGTGATGTATGAGAACGGCGACTGACACTTGTCGCCACTAGGGTCGCTAGTGCGCGTGGAGGTACACAAGATGACGGTTCCATCTGTGTTAACGTCTGCTATTCGAATTATATCAGTCCTCCTTAACGCAGCGTTAAGGTGTTAGCTTAGAGCACTATTTTCGAAATGCCAGGTGTGCATGCGGCAATCGGGTGTAAAAATAAAGAAGAAAATCGCTTTCCAAATAACAAAAAACTGAGGAAACTGTAGACAATGCCTTGTTCCTGCGCACAAGGTATATCTCCACGCACGGTGCTGCCCTCTAAGCTGAGCTTGACAAGTCACCGTCCCCATATGAAACAGAACAAAAGATGGTAGATTATCTCGATTCGCAACGATCTATAAAATTCGATGTGAGCAGAAACATTGCGAATCTGCTAGGTAGGCGTTTTTTTGTTTTGTTAAGAGGATAGAAAGAAAAGGCACCGTACTAAATCCACGGAAAGCTATTTTTGGCACATTTAATGTGAGTCCTTCAAATATAAAATTGAGACTGCAAGCAATTCTTTTCTTCTGAGCTTTATTGCACAGTGGGGGAAAAACACATTTTTTGGACAGCAATCGCCTGATAGTACAGTTCCTTACAGATTTTGAAGTTATTTTTAATAAATGAGCATCAGTCTTCCCGGCATAACGAATAACTACAAATATTCCACTTTGCCCAGAGCAAAATTTTTTATTCAAGAAAAAAAAATTTAACTTTTTTTTCCTAACTTTTCAGTGACACAATTTTTTTCAGGACTTTTAAATTCATTAAAACAGGTGACAAATCGATGTAGTATCTAACAACAATTTTTTCCAGTAGGTTATAGTAGGAAAAAAAAAATTCATAATGTTATAAGCTTATAAATAAGCAAATGAACAAAAGTAATTTTTTCGTGATTCCCAGTGATAAGCTATTTTAAATCTATGGATTTTGTATGAAATATAACAAATATTAATGTGCGATCAGACAATAGGACCCCCTCAGCAATTGGTTCCGGTACCCTTTAATATATTAGGGTGATTAGAAAAATATATACTTATATATATATTTTTTAAATTGAATATTCCCATTCAGTTTATTGCAACTTGTGTACAATTTGTACCTCTTGCACCATTTCAGTCCATTACAAAAAAATAATAAAAAACCGATATGATTTAGAGTTTTGTCTTTTTTTATTGATTTTTTTTGCAACTTTTCGAAAAAGCTTGTACCGTGGCTACGCCTATGCCAAAATTTCAGTTCGAATATCCAGCATTTTTTGGTACATGTAGACGCTTCTTCATTTAATAATGATAATAACTATAATGTAATGCACATTTTTTTCTAGATAATTCTTTTTTTAGAATGAAATTTATGAGCTGGGTCATTTCCACACATTTTTGATTCAATAAGATATGTATTCTTAAAAATAGCTGGAAGTCGAATTATTTCTAACTTCCTGTGCGAAATTATTGTTGTAAAAAGGTGTAATACATACACACTACACTCTGAAAAAAAAACTTTACAAAGAAAATAAGCAGTGCGCTATACAGATTTATGTGTAGACAACTTCGACAAACGTTAACTTAAACTGAAATCTTACATAAATCAAAGAATAAATCACATAAATTTAACACCAATATCACTTTATTTCAACACCAACTAAAATTCTAATGTCAGATTTCACGAATGATTAGGGATTTTAAGTTTTCTCATTTTAAAATAATCCACATTTAAATATATCAAAGTTTACATATTTTTAAAATTGAAGGGATCTAAATTTTAATTTTTGTATATATATTAATGAGACACATGAATCAAAATAAATATTATAAGGTACTTTGTACTTATTATGAGATTCCATTCAACATACTTTAATTTTACCCAAATTATAATGTGTAATCGTCGTCCACGCAATGAAGACTGGTCAAAGATGTTTACACATCAAAAAGTCAGTTCTGGTGCAAATTTGCGAATTAAAAATATTTACTGGTAAATTTTTCTGATTTGATTATTGTTTATATATATATATATATATATATAGTTATTTGTTCAAGCCTCCCTCTAACTATGTCGTGATCAACTTAGTTTTTACTAACTTTATGATGAGTAACCTAATCTAGATGGACGTATGGACAACCAGACACTGCATCGCAAGTACAACGACCGATTTCGACCTGGTCAACCGGGTTTGCGAAACCGTAAAAACTCCATTTCCATGAAGAAGTGGACATAACAATTTTTACGAGTCTTAGGTACAAACTATATTGGAAGAAAACATCAAAAACCAATCTTAGGCGAAGTTGAATTTCTCTACGCCAATGAATGAAATTTGACATAATCCTTTCATTTTGAGAAATACTACTCCCAGTAATATTTAGGTCATTACCAATTTTTTTTCATTTTAAATAATGGTTGCAGATAGTTGCAGAAAAGTCTTTTTTTACAGAAAATTCTCAACTTTTTCATTAAATTGAATAATTATATTTTGGATTTTATTATTTTCATATGACATAGAAACATAGTATAACAACAAAAATTGCGTAAGGAAACATAATTTTTCAAGGATGTCGCGACACTGACTTATCCTTCAAATATTCGTTTCCGAAGTGATAAAGGTTTAAAAAAAATTCCCATAAAAAAATGGTTAAAAATTAATATGTTGGCTTGATTGAAATAAATTTAATAGTCAATTGCAATAAAAGAATTGAATGAAAAAAAATTGATTAAAATTGTCGGCAGCAGAAACCGATCCCGGATTTTCCGGTTATAAACTCGGAGCGCTACCGCCTGATCAAACCGAGATTATGACTTTAGCATATTTACGGTGATGACCTATTACTGCGGGAGGAGTATGAATTTAAACAATATTCGAAAGGAATTGGGATCTGAAGTCTTGGGTGCGCTAGTGTCGCGAACTAGCGAAACCATGTAGCATTTTCAAGTTGCATTTTAATTTGTTCTTAAAAACAATTTTACCATTATTTTTACTAGTTCAAAACAATAAGTAAATGAAAAAATGAAGATTTATCGGAAATTAAGTATTGCCAATGGAATTTTCATCGTATTCAGTGAAAAAACACATTTCTAGTTCAAACTGTTTTTGCCAAGAAAACAATTATTTTACTATATGTCATATACGTTTCAAGACACTATAAGCTACACTAACCTTTAATAATTGCATATAGCCAAAAAATTAATTTAAAATATGCAAGAAATATGAATTGAAGACGTTCAGAAATGAAATACGAATTCTAACTTAACTTTTTGGTTAGAATTTTTAAGATAGTAAATATTTCATGTATAAATTGATGAAAATTATTTCAAGTTCATTTTTGATCTTAAGATAGGTTAATTGAAGCTTATAACGTGGAGAAACTTATATGACATACTAAAATAATTGTTTTTTTCACGAAAATAGTTTTAACATAAAACGTATTTTTTCACTGGCTACGATGAAAATTCCACATGTAAAAATTAGTTTCCGATAAATCACTAGTCGTTTCAAACTGTGCAAAACAATAACAAAATTGTTTCTAAGCGCAAATTAATATGCATCTTAAAAATTCTACCTGGTTTCGCGAGTTCACGTTTTGGCCGCATTGAAAAAATAGATGGCGTATTGCAGCGCAGCGGAACCCAATAGGTTCGTCTTGTTCGAGACACCATAAAAAATGTTTTTCGCGGCGCCACTGACTCAACCTTCCTGTTTCCCTACACCTTCACTTCAGCCCTCCAAGATTTCAGCCTCTCACATTACTGAAACACACAGACGCCGAGAACAGTGAGGCTCCCCCACAATCGAGGAAAGCTCCGCGCGATCGGCGCCGGCGTCACACGCATGGAAGCTTTCATCCCGAAGGATGCCGGACGAACCCGAAGCCTTCCGAAGTGGCGCTACTGGACTCGGTTTTCGACTGACGACGACATGTCTGCAGAACCAGCCTCCGCCGCGAAGCTCGCCGCCGAAATTTTCCTAGTCGGTTCATCAGGCGCCCGCACCTGATGACATCCGGTCGGTGATGTGACCCCGCGAAGACAACTCGTTGCTGCTGTGCTTATTCGCGCGCGTCTTTGTCGACCGTGAGGTGTGGTGTGCTGTTGTGTACTCTCGCTCTCGCAACCCCTTTTCACCTTTTTCCCCATTGCCTATTTCTCATTTCTGTCCCTTGACCCTTTTCGCGGTAAGACATCATGGCAGGCAAGAGTGTTTAAAGTTGGGTTACAAGAGTGGCTCTGGAGTTCGGGAAGCTCGGAGGCCCGATGGCCTGATTCGCCTTTTCATGAAGCTCAACTGCCCCGACTCGTTGAGTGAGTATTATTACCAGGCGGGGGTCGTGAAGAGGGGAAAGGAGAACGAAAAGACTGGCTCGTTATCGAGAACTTGAGATCAGAGTGCGGATATGAAAAACAGCACTTGGAAAATGATGCTCTTTAATCTGAAACAGTCAAGTGTGTGCGATTCTAGATATGCGAATAAAAGATAAAAAGCCTTGTAATTGGGGTGGGCCGATATATTTTTTTTAGTTTTTTCGATTAGATGAAAAATAGTATTTTGCTATATATAAAATTAAGTAACTGTGATTATTTTCTGAGTTGTAAGACGGGGTTTTCAGTTAGTAATTCTGTTAACTTCTTCCGGGAGGGATACATTTATTTTATATATCAACTGAATTAAACAAAATTCTTGATTGTAAGGAAAGCTTGTGGTGATAATTTAATTAAGAGATTTTTCTAAAGTAAACAAAGCTAAAAAGTCGAAAAAGTGGGTTTTTTTATATATAGGTTTTGGTGATCGTTCGCAACGTAGTGATATCACATAAAATCCTTGAAAATCCCGAAATAATGAATGCTTGTGTTATGACAACTTGAAAAAATTATATTTTTCTGAATAATACTTTCTACTTATGATTAAATTTACGAAATAGACACTCATGGAAATGTTCTTTTCTGTCTAAAAGATGTTTCTTCACACAACTGAAATAATACTTTTAAATTATTTGTCTCAAAAAGAATCTTTTTGCAGCAAACATCATTTAGGGATAAACGTCATCTACTCTTGCAGACAAATAATAATTCTCTTTGTGCAAAAGGATCATTACGTGGTCAGAAACAAAACAGGCAAGAGGACAATGCTTTTGTTTCAAGACAACTTTTTCTCCGAATGCATAATTAGTGCTTCACTTAATCACTTTTAATTGTATTCAAAAATTATTATCATTAAACTAAATAAATAAAAATATGTCTGAAAAAATATCATTGACACTAACAAAAACGTGTGAATAATTGTCAGGTTAGATACAACTATTTAATAACAAAAAGATGCTAGCGTTCCGTATTATTTGGAACCTTACACAATATTTTATAATTTGAATAGACGCAGAATACCCATTTATCTTCGAGAATCAATAACTACTCACATGTTTGTAAGACTTGATTCATTTATGTATTTTAATAATTTGAAAATCTGATTAAAATAGTTATTATAATTATAAATAAATCTATTCCTTATTTATCGGTATAGTATTACGTACATAATCGTACGCCGAGATAAGTTTCCCATAATATATCTAAAAAAATAATTGAATCTTCTAGCATTGTAAAATCAACGATCACGCTATTTTCAAATTTAAAGCTTTGATAAAAAGGGTTTCGAGAAACTCGCATTTAAGCTTTATGTGGCTTTATATTTGTCAACGAAATTTTCAGAGGAAGTGCGTGACTAAAATATAGAGTGGGGGAAAGTGGGGTATGGTGTCAGTACGGGGCATGGCGACTCTTGCAAATAATGTTCGCGTTTGTTCTTTTTCATATTAATTTTTCTACGTAACATAGCTTTCTTTGGTACTCAAAAAAGCTATTGTATATAAAAAACTAATATGAAACTCAAGAAACACGAGCATTATTAGCAAGACTCACCGTGCCCAGCACTGACACCATACCCCACTTTCCCCAATAAAGAAACATAATAAATAGAAGTTACTTAGAAAATTTTAACATTCCTATTCGTAGACATATACATTTAAAATGTCAAGATTGGGTTGTCTTAATAAAAAAAGGACTTTCAAAGGGTCAGAACATTCCTCACATATATAGTTTATTACCGATCGAAATTTTCTAATACTTAAATAATGTTTGCATTAGAAATATAAGGTTTTGGATGAAATACAGAAGGTTTTCAATTTACAGCGTTTCAAACTTTATGTTTCCTTTTAAATTGACAGCCTTCACATTTTAGCAACTTCACATGAATATGAAATAAAAATGAAACATGTTAATGACGGTTGTAGATTTGTGTGCTCTTATTTTATGCTGAATTTCAAATTAACCAGCTAATCAACACGTGCGTTATGCGCGTGATTATTCTTCTTCTTTCTTATCTATTTACAAAAAAAAATTAGATTGGAATTGTCTGATGTGACCGCCTTTGTCCCATTAGTAGCCACACATAGAATATTACCATATTTTAAGTACAGAATTGTATGGCACTGAAAAATGCATAATTATTCAAAAATACTAACTTTTCAAGATATTAGATACCTTTAGTTAATTGGGCACTTTATGCCTAATTATACCAGAAAGTTGTTACTAATGGTTCGCTGGCCACAAACATAATTAATCAATGCAAATAAATATTTGGTTATCTTAAAATAATTATGCCTCAGTATTAAGACACTTTGAAGAGCTTACATTTTTCAGTCCGTCGTAATCAATTTAAAAAGTTTGAAAGCCTGTGATATCTTACGAATTTCAAAAAAATCATTCAAAATGCCTTATTATTTTTAAAACCTGTCGAAATTAGTTGAAAACCTTGAGTGTCCCATTGAAATCTTTTACAAAAGTTTTCAATCCCTAAAAATCCTCTGAAATTACTTAAAATATTTAGAAATCATTTAAAATCCTATGAAAACCCCCGAAATCTTGAGAAGTAACTTAAAATCTTGTGAAATCCCTTGAAATATTTTGCAATACTTTGATAATCCTTAAAGTCTGTTTAAATAATGTTGGGTCTTAAAAAATCTCTTAAAAATCCTCTTAAATTCTTTTGAAACCACTAGAAGAATTGATAAGTTTTGTAATATCTTTTAAAATATTTTGAAATACATTAAAAACTCTAAGAAATCGTTAAAATCTTCCTAAATCCCTTGAAGGCTTCTAAAATTAGTTTAAATTCATAAAAATCTTGAGAAATCACTTAAAATCTATTCATTAGCCATACAATCTTAAAAAATTCTTGGAAATCCCTTGCATTATTCTTGAATCACTCCAAATCCTTAGACATTCTGTTAAATCCCTTGAAATGCTTTGAATTTATTTGTAATCCTTTTGGAAGTTCTATGAAATATCTTGAAATATTTTAAGTACTTCAAAAGTCCCTAGAATCTTTTTAAATCTCTTAAAATCCCTTGAAATCACTCTAACTCGATTAAAATTCATGGATGTTCTGTGAAAGTCTTTGAAATCTTTTACAATTATTTACATGATCTCTAGAAATTATTTGAAATCTTTTTAAATCCTTTAAAATCCCATAAAATTCTTGTAATCTCCTAAATTGGTCTGAAATTCCCTGAATTACTTTGAATTTCCTCGAAATATCTTGGAATCTGTTTAAGTTGCTTGAAATAATGAATATTCCTTTCAATATTTGAAAATATGTCGGAAACCTTGAAATTTGTTCAAAAATTTTCAAAACCCAAAGATATCTTCAGAAATCTTTTGAAATTTGGTGAAATCTTAAGGGCATGTGATACTTAGACAATTATCGATTTTAGCAGTGTTAGGTTCCCCCGGCTTTTTTCCTACGATAATAAAGATTTTGCCTTAAAATTTTGGGAAATGATAGCGAACATGCTAACGGACGTCCCCGAACTCTTCTTTTGTAGAATAATTTGAAAAAATTTAATTTTGCTAAATTTTATTCATGTGTGTGTATTTTGAGGTTATGTGTACTGACAGCATCGGTACAACAGAGACCCCCATTATCGGAATGACAGAGTGCTGAAAACTGTTCCTAACCTCAAAATGGTGCATGTACAAAAAATTTGTATTTAGCAAAATAAATTTTTTTTGTTATAATCCCTCAAAAAAAGAGTTCGGGGACGTCCGTTATACTATTCTACAGCATCTCCGAATTCAGTTTGAAAATTTTCTAATTTTTGTGGACAAAAACCCGGGGGAACTGAACCTGATTTACCACAGGACGGAGTATCACATGCCCTTAATATCTGATGAAATTGAGTTTTGTTCTTTTATAAAATTATATAATTTGAGATCTATATTTACAAGAATAATGAAATATTTCGCCACCATAAGGATCACAAATTAAATGAATAGATGTTGAAAAAAAATTGAAAGGTAAATGGAGAAATTTCAAGTCATTCAAAAGTCAAATTAAGTTTTCAACTAGAATGAGGGCCAGATTTTCAAGGTATTTCTTTACACCAACTTTTTTGAAAGATTGTAAATAATTTTAATTAATTATTTTTAATGCTTCCAAACTAAAATTCATTCAAGTTTGTGCCATTTTATATTGTACATGGTTGAAATTAAAATTAAAAATATTAATTTTGAAAAATTTTTAATCTGAAAAGAGTGCAGTGAATGATGTACATTAAACAGATGTAAGTGTCTCGTCATCCCGAATTCTGGGATGAGCAGTCAAATATTTTTCAGAAGTTCGGATAGTCGTCCCGAAATCTCGGGACAACTAGTCCATTCTTCTTTCCATCTTCCCCAAATTTTCGGGACGACTAGACGCAGCCTAAACAAAAATATGAATGTATATTTTGAGAAAAATCTAAAAGTAAAATTAAAAAATAAACAATACAATTGAAATTCGATATAAAATTTCGAATCAAAAGAATAAGCTTTTAAACAACGATATTAGTAAACAATGGACATCTCGTCTAAGCAATTTTTACTGCTTCAGTTTTAGTTGCTGTAGACTGATCGTTGACCAGATTTTTCTATTTCCATTAGCTTTATTTACACTCCAAATAAACTTCCTGTAATTCCCCTTCAATCTTAGGTCTACGTATGGGAGGGTGACTCACGAAAAATCGTTTGTTTTCGCAACGAGGCGTGCCCTAATTTTCTCGGATTTCAACATAAAATATATTTTCTCGTTATTTCGAATTTGAAAAATCAAGAAGTGTTTCTTAGACTGAAATAAATCCGAATTAAATTATACAAGAAACTTGCCCCCGTTTAGAAAATCAAACGCTATTAATTTAATCATCAACAGTTTCTTCAGAGAAAGACTGCGGGAAAAAGTATTTAATCACACTTTCAACATTTGCACTATTCTTCATCAAAAATTTTGGAACATACCAAAATTATTCATTTAGAATTTTTTATTTGTAACCAAACTTTCTTTCTTATTGCTTCTTACCAAAATTTTCAAATGAATGAATGGATGATAGTTTATTTTCTAGGGAAAAAGATTCTTCACAGCTTGAAATCATGCGGTTAGAAAAAAAGTGTGGTGAAAAGTAAAATTTAAAAAAATCAATAATTTTGATATGTTTCAAATGTTTTCATGAAAAATAAGCTTTGTCCTTTTGAACGATACCATCACTAATAATTTTGTAATTCTTCAAAGTATAAATTATTATTTTTTCCCGTGCACTTATTTACACGTCTATAATAATAAAAAAAAATTGATTAGCATTTCGAACTCGAAAGTTCATTGCCTCACTACCCGATTCGGGTAGTGTTTCTAGGTGGATAAATACTACCAGTGTGGGTCCACCACACCCACGACGGGTCAACAACACGCAGTATTCCCCGAACGGTCACCCATCCAAGTACTAACCGCGCCCAACACTGCTTAACTTCAGTGATCAAACGGGAACTGGTGTTTTCAGCGTGGTATCGCCGTTGACACGTCTATAATATCTTAAGTAATAATAATAATATTCTGAAAGGACTAATTTTGAATTAGTAAACAATGAATTTCAATTATTAAAAGAATGAAAGTCATTAATATGACCTTCTTTAGTTTTATGGCATGTTCTAGGAGTGAACATTTCCCTTGTGGATGAAAAACGGTGGGATCCTTTTCCCGAGTTCCCCCTATGAATATTTTTTTCGGTGCCGTTGACATAAACCAATAATATTTTCCACTGTATTGCCAACTTTTTATATTGGATGCTAGATTTTTTGGAAATATTATAATTATTGAGTTTTTAACGTTTGAAATTTGTGCTAATGAATATTTATAACTCGATATATGAGATGAAATATGAAACCTATGTAAAAATTAGAGAGCCAGTTGACATTGGAAACAAATTCGTTTCAAGATTTCTCAGAAAATTCCATGTCAAAAAAACGCGAGAAACCAGAGAAATATTACAAGAAATGTGAAATGAAATTTTCATCAATTTTGAACACTCGCGGCTGAAAAAGGCCCTTAAAAGGATTTGAATGGAAGTTCTTTAAACTCAGGAAGTTCTTCATTTCCCAGCGGTACTGCTTCCGCTGCTCGCGAAAATTACGAGTTATATGGATTTTATGACGCGAACAAACCGGCAAAGGTGTCCAATTCTCTGTGGAGAGAAAATCGCAGGAGAAATAAGATTCACCAGATTTCGTATAGTTCTTTGCGGCTGTTTCAGTAGAAACAGAGTAGCATGGCAAGACGTGTCGGCTGACTCGAAGTGACTGCTATCACGTACAGATCAGTCTGAGAAGCAGGTCCATAAACTACGTTACCAATTTTCGACCATTTTTTACCCCTGTACCCCGTAACCCCCTCGTTGTTTTTCGTAGTTTGGCCCCCCCCCCCCCCCCCCAAGTAACGTTGACGTTGGATTAACACTCAAAATAAGGGAAATAGGATCATTTTTCCCGAAAATAGAACAAACTATTTTAGATAAAATTGATGCAGCTACCATATAAAATTCAGTACGGAACGCTTTAATTTCCTACGATTTCGAGATGAAATATATCAAATTTTCAACAAAAAAATTTGAATTTTCAACCAAAACAGATTTTCCACTAAAATAGATGAATTTTTAACCCAAAAAGACATATTTTCAACAACAGAAAAAAAAAATAATTTTTAACCAAATAGTTGCATTAACAATAAAATATTTGTACTTTCATGCAAAACAGATGAACTTTCAACCAAATAGTTAAATTTTCGAATCAATTAGACGAATTTTTAACAAAACAGTTGAATTTTCGTCCAAAAAAGATTACTTTAACAAAATAGTTGAATTCTTAACCTAATATATGAATCTTTAACCTATAAAGATGATTTTTCAACAAAATACATGAATTTTCAACCATACCGTTGAATTTTTAACTGAAAAAGATAAATATTAAACCAAAAATGGAAGAGTTAAATTCTCAGTTTAAAAAATTACTATTTAACAACAAAAAATCATAATTTCAAACCCGTTGAATTCAGCTAAGGAAGACGAATTTTTCATGATATAATTAAATCCTTAACCAAATAGAAGAATTTTCAATAAAGAAGATTAATTTGCTACCTAAAAGGACGAATTTTTGACGAATTTTTGGTTTTCAAAGTAAAAAGTCTAATGTTTTAGAAAAAAGTTAACTTTTGAACCGAATAAGATGAATTTTTAAGATGAAAGTTATGAGATTTTGAATCAAGTTAGATGAATTTTGAACCAAACAGTTAAAGTTTGAACTAAAAAATATGTCTTTAACCGAAAAAAAACTGGAGTCAAAAGGAATATCTAAAAAGTTATTCTATAAAATGCGCTATAATTTTTCAAATCCAAATCCAAAATTATAATGTTTCGACCCTCCTATGGGTTTTCTTTATGCTTACACCTCAAAATTTTGGAGCCATATAGAAATCAGTTGTGTAAGAAAAAATTTGTTGTCGGAATTTGATAACTTAAAGGCGAGTAAAAAACATGAATGTGGTACACGTAATGTTTGTAAACTTATTTGAAACATCATAAAAATTGGAGTCTCCTAAAAATGTAGTTGTTATATTTTTACTTTAAAAAATCGATGTGTGTTATAATGGTTACGAAGGGCAACAAATTGAATGAGTGTAATTTTGTATTTGGATTCCAATAATTAAAGTTTGAGTTTTTATGATTACGAGTTTTAATTGATTGTAAGGCCGAAATAAAGAACAATGCTCCTTCAAGGATTTATGTTTAAACGATGGGAGAACTAAACTTCGTGGTTGTTCGATTCGAATATTTAAAGTGATTTTTACTCTATTGTATTAAAAATTTTTTTAAACTCATACTTTGTAGAAAAAAGTTTCGGCAAATCGGTATGATACGTTTCTTCTTGTTCCCTTTGAAAAACAACATATTTGAGTATAGGTCTTATAGTTAATAATATGTCGAAGACAAGTGAGTGTCCGACTTTCAGTCACAGACACTTTTAATCAGCAAACGCTGCAAACTTCGACATAAGAGTTTCTTCAGCGAGCAGATAAAAATCGCGAAATTAAAAAAAAAATATTAATTTTGCAATCAGTAATTTGAGAATAAGATATTCGGAATCAGCCATTTTTTTCAATTCCTGACTTTATTATGCTGCCTTATTATTATATAATGAATATACACACAGAGAAAAAAAAATTTGGATCCAAAGAAATGCATTTCTTTGATTGCATTCATTTGAGCAAAAAAAACCCGTTTACTTAATTGAAGGGCAACATCGCATAAGGGCGTAAGTGCCAAAACCCGAATTTTACAGGAGAAAAAAAACTGTAGAACTTTCACGCAATTAATTTCAAAAAAGAAATGCGAAAACAGTTCGAGGTACTGTTAGGCTTTATCGATCCATTGAACTAACATCCTGCAAGCAGCATCCATCTCCGAGAAAACCTTTGTCAAAGGAACGGCGCGTCCCCAAAAAATCTGATTTTGATACATAAAGAGTTGCGTACCTTTCTTATTTTTAGATTAAAAAAAAGAAGAAAGTACCTTCGAGCTATTGGTTATCTCTATTGAATCGCGGAAAGAGCGATAGAAAAAAAATTACCATGTGCGAGAAACCCCCTGTAAAATAGCGGCGCATCCTAAAAATGCAAAGTTTGACACCTAAAAAGTTGCGTAACTGTTTTATTTTTGCATTTAAAGAACAAACAAAAGAGTACTTTTGAGCTATTACTTAACTCTATCAAACCGCGAAATAAACATCCTAAAAGAAGCAGTGCCACACAAAGAGTTGCATAACTTTTTTATTTTTTGAAGAAATTGAAAAACAAAAAAGTTCTTTTGAGCTATTACTCAGCTTTATTGAATTGTGAAGAGAACAGGCAAAAATATTAAATTACTTTATAAACAAAAATACGCCCTTATGCGGTGTTGCCCTTCAATTGTACTGAATATTGTTTAAAGGCAACAAACTCGTGCATTGATTCAAAGAAATCATTTCTTTGGGCGCCATTTCTTTGAAATAAAGAAATATTTCCTGGCCTCAGAATATCAGATAATTAACTCAAGGAATTGATATCTTTAGAACTAAGTAAGAACCTATTTTCCTTGAATCTCGCTTTCGCATCCAACGAAATATTTTTTTAGTTCAGTGATTTTGAGTCTTTGAATTAAAAAACATTTTATTTGGAATAAGTAATTCATCGATACTTGAAACAAATACCTTGGTTTCTTTGAATCAAAGAAATATTGACATAAATGAAAGCAATATTAATTAAGTGAAAGCGATGTTTCTTTCATATAAGGGGATTGATGCCGTTGTTCTAATAGAACGTGTCATTAGTCGAATAAAGTAATTTGTTCACTTAAGTAATAATGTATTCACTTGGAAGATATGTTTCTTTTAATAAATAGAGTAAAGCGATTTATGCCCAATAAACATTTTCTTCAAGTGAAGAAATATATTTTTGAAATAACTTCATACACCATTCGTTCGAAAAAATATTTTGGTAATATTCTTCATTCATACCAAGTGGTTCAGAACATATGCCACCAGGTGTGCAGAGTTTATAGTCTCACAATATAAATGGAATCTCCAGTCTTTAAGTTAACCATACATTTTCACCGAAGATATAATATATAATCTGAAATATGTGGTGGTTGGTGTTTATCGGTCTTCCCAAGCATTGGTCAGTTGTTCTTGCTTGAAATTCTTTTTTCTACTGCGCGAAAATGAAAATAAATTTCTTAATATAAATTATAATCATTATAATTGCATGAAATATTTTTTTTTCAACAATTTTTGTACTTTTATTTGTACATTTATCTGTTTAAAATTTTTAAATGATAGAAGAACTTTTTCTTTTTGAGTAAATTGTTCTTTAAATCAATTAATATTTTATCAACTCTGTTACGTCTTTTTTTTAACAATATGCCGCATCTTAGAAATAAATAAATATTTATGTCCGTTGAAACAAATTTCTTTGTGGCAAAGAAATGCTTATTTTACCAAAAATACGCTTATTTGAATCAAAGAATCATATATTTGGTTCAAAAAAAAACTTTTAATTAGTCCGAGTTACATTCATTTGTATGTAATAATTATCTTCTTGAACTTGCACCATATTTTTTTACATTACGGAACTCACCTATCATATCAAATACTTATTTATCATAGTCAATAACGATTCTCTCTAGCTCAACGAATATTTCACAGTGTCAAGTAAATATTTCTTTGTCTTAAGCATTGAGTTCCTTAGATCAAAACAAAATATTTCTTTAATCTGAAGAAATATTTCTGCAGCCACATTCTACTCTACCATTTCTTTGAATCAAAGAAATTTCCTTTGATTCAAACTTTTTTCCTCAGTGCATATATATACAATATTATATATAATTCCTGGCTTATTATGTAATTTGTTTGAAAAGGTTCAGAATTTGATAAATACAAGGAACTATTGAGGCACTGAGAACGACAACTAGGTAAAACCCACTTTTGTCGAAAATAATTTTTTTTGCAGGTTCAATTACTTGAGGTTTTGATTTATTGATAAATGTGACATTTGTGCAAGGAAACAAGTTTCATTTTGCCAAAAAGCGTGGTTAAAGTTTGGGGCAGTTGTTGAGACATGATTATAGCAACTGGGTAAAGCCCATTTTTTTTTCCATCATACTAAGAGAAATGATTATGAGGATTAAACTTACGTTTTATATGTTTCGTGTGATGTTTTTTATACTAAAAGATCATTTTCAAAGTTTTTGAAGTATTTCCTAGATTTAAAACATGAAAAAATGCTACTTCAAATAATTGAGAATGACAGCTAGATAAAGCCAATTCTTTTTTTCTCCACTCTAATATAAAAATTAAGAAATATTTATATTTTTAAATCTTGAAAGTATATCTTATAAGAACCACTTGCTTCTAAAGTTTTCTTAACATTTTTCATTTTGACTCCTATCTTCTTTTCAATCAGTACCTTGCAATTTTTTTATTTCTTAATTTTGGTTCGTTGATGAACAGTCATTCGATGTCATATACCTGGTAGGAAGGTTCAGTTTGTGGTGGATATTTTGAGTATATACTCCAAATTGTGTGAATAATATATGTTGCTTAATTCATATGAATATTAATGAATTCTCAATAATTACCATAAATTTCAAGGAACTTTGCAATAATTTGTATAATATTTCTGTTAACTTGACAGAAATTTTCGGTAAATTTTAATATATTTTTTTGTTAGGATCCAAGTCTCTAGCTTATTCTCTAAGTTTCCATCGTTAGTCAAACTTTCTATGAAAGTACCACCAGGCCACATTTTTTTAGTACTACACCACTGCCTATAGCTTAATGTCTCTGTTTAGAAAATTTTAAAAAAGACTCACGTTTTTGTATTATCATTATATTGAAAAACATACTTCTTATATTCCGTTCCATTTTGTCTGCATCATTTCATTTTTTAAAGACAACCATCTGTATAATTTATATATGTATCGTGCATGAAGCGCAAGTGTCGAAGTTAAAGGTATTTTGAGAACCGTCTTTAAAAACAAATTGAAAGATAATTTCGGTTCCAATTTATGACTGTAGTCCATCGGGGTTGAAATCATAGTTTTCGATTTGAGTTAGAATATTTATGATGTTTAAAAGAATGCAGTCGAAGCGTACCCGCGTGCCAAAGAAGAGTTTTTTTGAGTATTTTTTGAACCACTCTATATTAATCATAGTGTAATTTAAAGTCACAAGTTTTACCTACACACATTACATGTTAAATAACGATGAGTTCATAAAATAATAAATTAAAAGGCTAAATTTATATGCAACAGAAATCGCTACACAGCAATCCTCCACTATCATGAAATAATGAGCAAGTAATGAAAGTTTAATCAGACTTCTTGTAACTTCGATTATTAAGAACTTAAGAACGGCTATATCTCAGAGAGAATCGGTAAAAACGGAAAGCATACCCTTGTATGGAAAATTAATTACGATTCGTTCGAAGAAAAGCGTAGAATTTTCTTTTTGCGTGGATATTAGAGTACGTGGGTGGTAAGGAGATGAAAGGAATGTTTGTGACGCGATAACAAGAGAATCGTCCTGACGATGGTCTTTTTTTAATTCTACTGCTTTACAGGTCACAGGTCACATTAAGCATTGAAACAGGTCAAAGGTTCAGTACCCCAGATCATTAGTTTTATAGAGACAGATTGATTCGATCTAATCGTTTCAAGTTTTTGTTTTCGCCTGTGTTTTTTACCACGCTTAATTGACGTATCGATTTTTTTTGAATTAATTGTCAATTGATTTTTATATGATCAATGTTCATTTTACGAGCATAAAGTAACGCACTAGCTTCATTGCACTTATCTATCATACTTTTTCCTTTTCTCTCAAGCACATTTTTCAGCAATATATTATCAATTTCCTGAAGACTTTTTCCATTTATAATTTTACATTATATTACAATTTTAAAGGGGAAGAAAAGAAATTATTGCACAAAAGCAAATGCTTCACTTGGAATTCTGTATATTAAAATTTGTTTTTAGAATATTTTTCTTAGGAAATATTATGTTTGGAAGATAATATAAGTTATTAAAACGTTATATTGTAGTATTTTGTTTGAGCCTGGTACAAAAGTGCATTATAAAAAGATTGCAAGTCGTATGGAAAACATCGTCGAATATTGGCTCAAGTTGAAAAAAGGTCTTTGAAATGAACTGAAAAACTTTTAATTAATGTAGGAACTTTCGCAAGTAAATTATAGACTAAATCTAACTGTAATGAATGTGAGAATGATTATTACTTAAGATTCTAAGGAGCAGTTCCAATCTTAACAGGAAGTTACGGATTGATCTTTCTTTGATGAAAACCAAGTTCATTCTGCTGAAAATTCTATCAGTTCCGTTTATTCGCGGGCATTGTTCTTTCATGTGAGATTAATCCTTTCTACGCATTCTCAGTTTTAGTGATTTGAATCGTTGATGGGTTCTGAGAAGAGGCCAAATATAATACTTAACATTTCCAATTACTTTGATTAACTTTGACATTTCACTTTTGAAATACCATTTTCGGAACATAGAAGAATTCTACACGAATGTCATAAACTACTAAATTCAAAACTGGTGATAATAAAAATTTTAATCAAGAAAGATGAGAAACCTAAAAGTAGTATAAGAATTTAATAAATAAACTTCTCAAATTTCTTTTAAGTAAGGTTTTACTTGATAAGGACTCCAAGTGAAGCCAAATTTTATTAAAGTTTCAATTTTCATTATAGCTATAAATGCTTTAATCTTGCTCTGAAAATCATCTGTAGAAGTATTTTGCACTGTGATCGAGAAAACGAGTTTTCAAGAAAGTGTAGTATTATTAGACGACGTAGAAATTAATCTCGCTACCGTTAAGCTTTTTTTATGAAGATACAAACTTTTTTATCGTGAAGGAATATCTTCTTGACTCTTTCACCTGTTTTCGCATGCGAGTCACGTTGCCCTCGCCGATAATCCTTAGCGGCCTTGCTGCTACTATTTGATAAAGGACATTCGGTATTAAAGCTATAATTATCTTTACTTTTATTACTTTTACATTTGATGTTTCAATTTTTATTTCTTTATTGAAATTTTATTACTCAAAAGCCTCAGTTAAAATATTAAATTTCAGAAATTCACGATTTTTTAGATCTAAATCAATAAAACATGTCAAATATATCAGATTTCTTTAAGCTTAATTAGCGATGTCCTGAAAGTCTCTATTTTACAGTTATTGAAAACACACAGTTCTATGATCCGGCACTGAAATTCAAGGGTTTAATTAAATGCTTGGAGGAAGAGCTATTTGTGATACAAGTACGCAAAATGGGCGATTGCCGAAGAGTGTGAAACTTGCAATGTGAGCAAACCGAAGACAATTTCTGCCATCATGCAAGTAGCAAGTGCCTGTTTGCACGTGTATCATACGCTTTTTTGCAACAGACATCCGAGAAAATGATGCATTTTGCAATTTTTTTAACACTTTTTCATGAAATTTCCAATTTCGTATGGCTTTTTTTAGCCAAATTTGTGTATATATTTTTTTGAAGAATTCGTAAGACTCTTTTTATTTTCCCGGTGTGCAAAGTTCCTTATCTTTGAAGTTAACCAGGAAACAAAAATCCATTCACTTGCTTTGAATGGGTTTCAAAGTCGTTCGAATAGCGTATCTGTCACTGGAATTCCAGATTGCCACCGATTGGTTTTTAACAGAATTTTACTCGTTATTATTTTTTTGACAGACTTATAAGCCACAAAAGCCTTTACATTATCTGGAACTAAAACAGCAAAAGGAATATAGTAGCCTTGCGTATGATTTTTCTTAATCTATCAATAATTTATAAATTTTAGAAATCATGTGAAATATGGCAGTCTAACCTGAAAAAAATCAGTCTCATTCAAAAAGAGGTAAACCGATTCAATGTGACTTTGCTTGAAATGGACATTGTAGTAAATTGCAGATTGGAAACCATTTTCCAACGGGTTCTTTTTTCCTGGGTATTATTTTATATTAGGAGTTCATTATTTATTATTTTATTACGAAAATGCACGTATAAATGAGGGATCACAGTACAGAACTATAGATGAACAACAAAATGAGAATTTTTCAGGGGAAGTTCGAGAAAATAGATTTGAAAGTTGACTATCTCAAAGTGGCACTAACCTACAATTTGAGCAGGTTCGGATGTGGATTGCGATAAAAAATTCAATTTTCAATAAAAATATAAAATAAAAACACGCTTCCGAGACATTATATATCTGAATACGATCTAACGAGAATTTTAAGATTGAGATTTCATGGATTTTCAAAATTGGGTTCACATAGCGATTGGAAATCGAATTTTTAATTTTTTGCGAAAATAAAAACTGGTTTTTATTATAGAGATATAGGGATGCTGAATGAGAATGGAAAAGGTTTGATCGAAAAAATTATCCTGTTCCAAGAAAATTAAAATCGAAGTTCGCAATTTAACAGAATGACAGATATTTTGTTGCTAAAAATCCGAAAAAAAATGCAAAAGTTTCATATTTCTTCATTGAATGATAATGATTTCAATTATTATTAGTGCTAAAAGGTTGGAACAAATAATTTCTAAATAACAATTTTAACTAAATTTCAACTAAAATTTTACTGAACATTTTTTTAAACTTATTTGAACAAAAAGATGAGAGTTTGAAAAAATCGTTGTACCACAATGTGTTTTGAGAAATATATCGCTTTTACTGTTCCAGAGATATCAAATATAAAATAAACTTTGGATGTGTTGGACCTACATAAAATGTTGATAACTATTAAACGACTAAATTTTAAATACGCATAAGTCACAATTAAATCTAAAAAATATTTGAACATTCAAATCTAATATAAAAGAATAAACATGGAAATAAAAATGTTGCCCTTTTGAACAGTATGTAATTTTTGACCCATGTTTGAGATTGAAATAGTTCAAAATTACCCAATTTTCCCCGACCAGGCTTGGTCCTGGGGTACAAAGGAAATACTGAGGTCGCCGCTTGTTCAGCTCTGCCATCCTGATGAAGAAACTGTACAACTGCAGTTTGACATAAGGGTCACCTTCGTGTTGCGGCGTAGAAGTAAACAGGCCTCACGTTAAACTGTAGATGTTGTGTTTCTTCATCAGGACGGCAGAGCTGAAATAAATATTCTTACAGAAAACGACACCGCCGAAAAAGACGGTTGAATAGCGTGTAAAAAATCCCCCTTTAAAAATTCTATTTTTTTTAAATGACACTGTATAGTATTACGGAATTTTCCATAAGATGAACTGGGTAAGTATAGCGTTGGGGCTAATAATACTGAAATCTACGTAATTCGAAAGAACTGGAAATGGGTTAGGTGTGAGGAAAATTCCTTAATATTGGACAATTGGTTTTTAAATGGCTAGACTCACAAAATCATATTTCATTTTCCTTCATTCGTAAATGTTATTGAGAGTAGTCAATCGTCTAAATATTTTAAAGAACTCGTCTACCATTGACATGGGCGATGTTTGAAAAATTTCCGGACTTAGTGGTGGTATCATACCCGCGGAGAAATCCGAAAGTTTTATGCTTTAGGCACCGCCCATATTTGTTAATATGAGTTCTGAAGGTGAGAATCTAGGCGAAGAATTAGGTATATTTATATGTAGCGGAAAAGTTATATATACTATTTCTACTATGTATAATTTTTCCTCCTGGGTCGTCACTGTATATCATTCGCTTGGGAAGGTTTGTCTTCAGTCGTGGGTGGACTTAAGATTATTGATTTTATATGGCTTTCCTTAGTCGGCGATACTTGTATGATTGATAAAACAAGTATGAATTTTATTTTACTAATTTAAGTTATCTGATTACATGAAATCATTACGTATAGGAATTGATATTAGGGTAATCAGCTTTGGAATAAGTAATACAAAAGCATTAAGTAAATTAGCGTAAAAAGTAGACAAACTACAAAGGAACGACTTATTTTATACCACTCCTAATCTCATATCATATCCATTGAAATCTTTGAAATCATTTACAATCCGTAGAAAACCCATGAAATATTTTGAACACTCTTTGAATTCCTCAAAAATAGTTATAAATCTGTACAAATCATTTAAAGTCTCTTGAAAATGAAATAAATTTATTATATTCCCCAAAGTTCTTTAGAAATCCCCTGAAAATGTTAAAATCCCCTAAAATCTTTATAATACTTGGAGGATCTATCAAATCCCTTAAATCTTGTTAAATTATTTTAAATTCTTTGAAATCTTTACAAGTAACTTAAAATCTTTCGAATCCTTCGGAAGTTTTTTAATTCCTTCATATCCCTTGAAATCCGTAGGAACCCCCAAAAATAAAATTGTGGCCGTCCACATGGAACGACCCTTTATAGCCGGTATGGAGTTACTTATACAGTTATATAGCCGGTTGGCTCACAGCCCTCCCGGTTTCTCCAATATAGACTTTGCCACAAGAACAAGGGATTTTATATACTACCGGATCACTGAAAGGTGCCTTTTTATCTTTAGGGTTGTTTCGAAGTTGTCATATTTTTGCAGGTGGCTTAAATATAGTTTGGATGTTGTGTTTATTGAGAATCCCGTGTGGAAAAATTTCGTGACGCTGTACTGTTTCTGTCTAGCCCGCCTTCAGTCGACACTGGCGCGACACAGGCTGACTGTCAAGTGGCTAGACTGGGATGTGACGCTCGGATCGACTAGCTTCTAGACAGATCGGCTATTTTGATAAAAAAAATAATTAATAATTAATTAATATGATTATTTTTCGTACCATAAAAGTCCAATATATAGATTTTGCAGTAAACTAAAAATATAAAAAAGTTTTTGTACACGAAAAATGAAGAAATGAGTTTCGCCAAATCTCTTGTGAATACGCCGGGTGTCGAACTTCTGATGTAGCATCCTATTATATTGTTGTGACTTTGTCCCGTCGCCTTAACACCTCGGCCATATAAAAGTTGAACTGGGTTTCATCATTAATACGTTGGACCTAATTATCATTCACGCAATCAATAAATAATTTAAATGAATTAAATACATCATTTATAATAATATTTGATTTTCTGAAATATCATCAACATTATGCGTATTATAATTTTTATAAATTCAATATAAATTTATTATAACTTTACCTCGAACTTTACTATAGAATTCAATTGAAAGAAAACGTTTTGAAATATTATTTAAAAAATCGTTCTTTAGAATACAGTTTTTGTATTAAGATTTCGATCACCTTCAACAATTATTGTTTACTGTCGTAAATATGTAATAGTGTACAATTAATTATTGCTTGAGCATTTACGCAATTGTCTATTGTAATTTCCTAAATCTTTTATTCAAAAATAATTATTTTCTGAAATTCACGATTGGCGTGAAACCTCTGCGCACAATATGCGGGAAAACACTGATGGACAAAGTCTGAAACAAGATAGTCTTCAAAGAATGTTTTATAGGAGAGACACTAGTTAACATATGGGAAAGAAATCAGTTAAGATGGTTCGGACATCTTGAAAGAATGAGAGATGAACCACTGACCAAACAAGTGTATAAAGATAAAGTAAATGGCAGAACGCTCAGACGTAGACCGCCGAAAGAATGGTTAGAATCTGTGAATGAAACATTAATCTGAAGAGACACAAAAAGCCATAGAAACATAAGAGCTTGTATGAAAAAATGCATGGACGTGAAGGAAGCTAGAGTAGTATGCCAGGACAGAAAAGTGTGGCGACAAATAGTTTATATTCAGAGTGACAATAGACTGAATGACGCCTGAAACAAAGACCTTGGATACTAATGAGTCCCAGTGGGGAACCATACATAACAATTTTGTGAGGCTCTTCACTTGGGGTGATCGCTAGAGAGATTGATCAGCAGCCTGGGTCGGAGCAGTGTTGCGGAACGAACGAGTCATTTAAATAAATAACACGAACATTCTAGATCAATCTAAAATATCTATACCTGACACCTATATACATATCTACCTTGTACCTACACACCTAATACCTATATACCCAGATACAACCAAGTCACGCCTACCCCGAAAGGGAAATGGCTTAATGGTATAATGAAATGTAATATTTTTCAAAGTTCTCTAGAAATCCCTTAAAATCAAGCTTAATATCTTTGGAAATCCTACAAAACTCTTGAAAAGCCACTGACATTTTTTGGAATTTGTTAAAATAGTTTAAAGTCTCGCAAATACTTAAAATTTTTGAAATCCTAAATACCTTTAAACTTTCTGAAAAGTTAATATCGAGGAGGCCGGGTCTCCATGGCCTCCATACAATTTCAGGCCTGGTTTCAAGAATATTAAAATGTGTGAGAGCAGATTTGAAAAAAATAAATTGAATAAATGGGAAGCATTTTCTTACTTGAATCTTGTATCCTATTGAAAGTCGATTGAAATGAAATAATAATGTAACAAATCAAATAAACGCGGATTAAGCAAGGTTGACTGATTCATGTCACATTCTCGTTTCCCTTTGTTGCACACGTTCGACTTTTCCATAACACGTTACTGCGGAAGTTGGAAATTGGCAATTTCAGCTGGCCTTTTGAAATCTGAAGTAAAGGCAAAGCCAACCTCTATGTCAACAAAATATGCTGCTCGTTCGATGTGTTGTTGCATAATTCAACTTTCAAACATACATGATATCATGTTTAACTTCCATGTGTGTGTCTTAATTCTGTAACGCATATATATGTTTAGAACAAGTACATGAAGACATGAGAATGGCAGTTTTTAAATTTACGAGATAGAAAACTGGAGAAGGACCATTTTGGTCTTCTTTTCTTCCACTTGGAAAAAAAATTTCTTAATTTTTTTACATCTATAATGTAGAGTTCTTAACGCGTGGAAAAATTTCGTGGCAGCCTTGAATCATGCTGAAGCCAGTTCCGTTTTTATCACACCTGTCTATTTACGGAATTCTTATGTGGCACTATCTTGGTGCTGTGTAGTTTTGCTACGTGTTTGACTTGAAGTGTTCTGCTGTCTTGTCCATTCCTGGCGCTATCTAGGAGTTCTTTACAAATTTCAATAAATAAGGGCTGTCTATATTTCGGCTATAGGTTCTAGTCAGAATCACAGTTTTTACTTAAACAAAAATAACAGAAATGAATCCAGAAAATAATAATTTTAACATAAAACATTAGAGTACTTGAAAGATATATCATTAATGCTAAAATAATAATTGATTTCACTGTATTGAATATTAAAAATTTTTAAAAATCGAACGTAATTGAAATCTTAATATTCGAACTGTATTCATAACAATGATTTCTATTTAACAAATGATTACTTTTAATTCAATCACATAGTGAGGTTGCAATAAATTGATAGGAATTGTAATATGTATAATGTATCTATATGTATTATATTTATTTTATTCCAGAGAATAAAATTTAAACATAAATAATTTATCTAAATCATTATAATTAATAACTAATGCGTCAATAATAATTAAGCCTTACGTATTAATTATTTAAAACCATAAAAAATAATTATCTTATGACCTAATCGCAAGTATAATCATACAATCTTTATTATATAAAATATATTTTTTTTACATTAAGCACTTTTAATGATTGAAAATTGTTAATTTTTTATTGATATTAATATTACGTGGCAATAAATTGAAGTTTATATACCGTCAAAAAGAAAAATTTTTCATCTTTCAGATGCGGACAAAGTTAGTCACACATTATGGAGTTGCATCAAAAGTTTGACTCCCGGCGTATAATGTTCAACATTTGCCGGAACCCATTATTTAGTTTATCTATGTACAAAAAACTTTTTTCATGCTTTTTGTTAACTGGAAAATCAATTGACTAGAGTCTCCTTTAATAAAAAATAATAATTTTATTTCTCCATTAACTAATTTCTATCAAAATAGACAATAGTCTGGAAACTAGTCGATCCGAGCGTTACAACCCAGTCTAGCGCCAATGTATGGACTCAAGGAGAATCAGACTAGTTTAAGGAAAAAGTTGCCATAAGCATTATACTTTATCTTATAAGAGAGTTAGTATAAAATGAGTCGATGTAATTTCGTTACTCATAACTGCATTTTTTGGGTACGAATTAGGGAACCTGGAAAAGGGGCTATTTGTACTGAAATTGCCGTTTTGAAATTTGGTCTTAAAGACATCTATTTGATAAAATAATTACTTGGACGTGTCTAAATGACAATATTGCATCTCGGAGAAACCAAATGAAAAGTTGCCACAGTGTTGAGGGCGCGCTTCATGAGTTAGCACTTTTTAATTTGTTATCTCCGAGATGGAACCTTGTCATTTGGACACGTCGATTTGAGCTTCAAAAATGAGGTTCAAAAATAAATTTCACTTTTTTCGAGTTTTGGCCATTTTTTGTTTTCGTTTAGACATATAAGAAAGCTGATCGTTTTTCCATTAACTAAATTAAAGTTAAAATGTAATGTAAAAAACGAATCTGCCCGCTGTGCGGGCACATTTTCATCGAGCGCTGCTCGCTTCGCTCGCAAGTTTGAACGCGCCTAGAGCGCGCGTCTGTTGGTTCTCGCGCTTCGCGCTCGATAATGTATTTGCCTCACGCTACGCGCGAACAGTAATTAGTTGATAGTGAATTATCTTTTGTTAAAATTGGATCGGCTTTAATCACCATATTCTCATCACTCATTTCGTGCTTCACACTAGATTTTGTCCAAAATGCGAACTTTTCTACATTATGTTCAATACTATTACATATATCAAATGTATATTACATTTAATTCTGCACCTCGGCCTTGGATTGCTTATTCGGATATTGCGAAATGAAGCACTCATTTGTCATGATTACATTAATATTTCTTCCTTATTTTGCATTAAATTTCATTCTCAGCTACCCTGACAATGTATATCATTTCAAAAAATGTATACTATTCTAATTCATAATATGCATTGGTATTAAGACAGACGTATTTTCATTGACCTGTTTTTATAATTAAAAAAAGATGCGCATTCTATGAAAATAATGTTGTTATTGAATATTTTATTGCATTTTGTGTTGTTTTTTCATAAACGTAATTTGTTTATTTTCAACGTTCTAGGAAAATGTGTAGATACAATTTAGTGAGAAAGTTTTTGTTAAATAAAAAGTTATTGTAACTTGCGTCATTATTCCAAGAAGTTTTTTTTTTCTAATATATTCTTATAACTAAAGTTCATAACAAATTTGTAGATCTTTTTTTTGATTGAACAACTTTTGTCTATTCATTTTTTTCGTCTCTTGTCTCGTTTTTCCACAAATTAAATTACTTTATTTTTAGTCTCACTTTTTACGATTAAAATAAAATCTATACTCGTCCTATATAAGAATGAGCAATAAAAAATTTGTAGATCATTTTTGGGTGAACAACTTTCATCCATTATTTTTTTTGCACCTAGTGTAATTTTTCGAAAAAATGTATTTTTTATTTTTTTAGTTATTTTTTACGACCAAAACAAAAATTGTGCGTCCCATCAAAAAGGATTAATAATAAATTTATGGATCTTTTTTAGGCATAACAATTTTGTTTTATTGTTTTTTTCGTAGCTTGTGTCATTTGTTCAAAACATTTTTAATTTTTAAAAAATTTTCAATGTTGTTTTTTACGAATAAAACAAAACATACGCTTCCTACCAAAAAGTGATTTATAACAAATTTGTAGATCTTTTTTGGGTGCATAATTTTTATCCATTCATCTTTTGTCGCATCTTGCATAGTTTAACCGCAAAATAGAAATTTTGATTTTTTTTTTATAATAGATTCTTCGTAGTTGATGTTGTGATTGGCTTTAGGATCCAGAAATAAGAAATGCTTGATTTTTACAAGTCAAACAGACGTTTCGACCCAGGTGGGGGTCCTCATTCGTGCTTTATACTAGAAAAATGATTTTACATCGTACAATGTAAACATTTTTTCGCGAGATATACTTGTAGGGGCTGTTAGAGAATAATTTTTTGGTATGACGGAAATTATTATTGATAATTGACGTAACAAAATCTTGGATTTTAACTATTATATTTTCGACCTAGCGTATAACTCAATATGACCTAATTAAAATATTGTGCTACGGAGAGATTCTCATCATTTAAAAATCTACATTTATCAAATTTCGATTCTCATCAATCTAGTCACCAGATTTATTGTTTAAGATGTAGATCAACAGATAATATTATTACGAAGGTACTATTATTTAATCTTTTTATAGGAAAACAAACTCGCGTTGGGGGGGGGGGGGTATTTTTATAAAAATTATGAAATTATAAAATTATTCAGCGCAAATTAACCTTGTATAAGATGGCATGTTACATTTGATACAATTTTGTCTCTTCCTCACTGTCACCCACAAAGTTGTTCATTTGTGGAAACTCTATTCAAGACGGAGGTTTTGTTTTATTTTTTTATGGGCACTAAGAGTACGGGTGGTACATGTATTGATGCATCACGTGGTAGTGTGTCAGACTTTTCCCTTGTATTTTTAAGGGCTTTGGGGACGTTTGAAGAAATATGAAACGCGACTGTTTTACTATAAAGCTTCGTTAAAGACATAAAACATTTTATTCAGTATTGAAATTTTTCTGTGTACACCTAAGAACCAATTACGATTCAGGAGATACTTTTGGAAAAAATCATATGTTCTTGTTGAGACGGCTATGAATAACTTTTTTTGCTATTTTCCTACATTCTATCTTTATTTCATTTTCTTTAATGAGTCTATTATGTTTAATTGTTCTGGAGAAGTGACAGATAGAAAACTGAAAGGTTCTGCGAATATTCGTCCTCAAATTAACCGCATTTTTATGGCTAGCTATGTGGGTCATTTCTAAAATCATTATTTTTTTGTAACAATTCGATTTTTCTAAGACTTTAATTTTACTGAAATCAAATTTGTGGTCCTCAGTCCAAGCGTGCTTAGTCATGGCTGTCCATGAGCTGGGTTTCTTATAAACGTAATTTTTATGTTCTTTGATTCAAGTTTTTAAAGGACGTTTTGTGGTACCAATATATGGAGAATCACAGTCGATACAAGGAATTGTATAAACTACATTATAGTTTTCCTCCAATGGTATCTTATCTCTTGTGGATTTAAATAATGAAGCAAGATCGTTGTTATTTTTAAACGCTGGAATTATATTAAAGGGTCTGAGGATACCGGTCAACTTCTCCGAGAGGCCTTGCACATACGGAAGGGACAAATATCTTCCATGTAGTGCGGTCACTTGATTAGTGGGCGTTAAACTTGTGTTCGCTGGTTGTGTTTGTGAGCTCACCGATGGTCCCGATTTCCCTGCACTCACTAACATATCTACTGCAGTGATCGTATCACTTTTATTTTTGTCTTCTAGGACCAGCAATCTTTTTCTAATACTTCTATTGATCAATTCTGCGGGGTAATTATTTTTTATCAAAGTGTCTTTAATTTTTTTGATGTTTGCAGAATGAAACTCCTTATCTGCGAGAAGGATAGCCCTGTCTACTAAGTTGTTGATCAAACCTATTTTGTGACGTTGGGGTGGTGGGATAGAAAGTTAAGAATTCTGTCCGATGAAGTTGGTTTTTGGTGCCAATCAGTTCTTAACGAGTTGTTATGTCTGATGAGTTTGACATCAAGAAACTGATACTTCCGCTAGATTCAACCTCAGATGTGAATTTTATTCTGTGATTATAGCTATTGAAAGTATTCAAAATCTAATCAATCATGTCTTCTGGCACGACCGTGATAATGTCGTCGACATATCTGAAGAAGAAAGGAACCGTGAATGACAGTTTCGATAGGCAGCTCGCTTCTAAGCCTTCCATAACGATATCAGAAAGAATGGGGGGAGGGGGGATCCCATCGGTAGGCCTGACTTTTTTTTATAAGATTTCCCATTGAAGTTAAATGCTAAATTTCCTATGCAGATTCTAAGCCCTTTCACGAATTGATGCCACGGTAGGCTTGTCTTTTTACTAATTTGATTCCATCTATCTTTGAGGCCCGTGAGTACATTAGTGAAGAGGGAGGAGGCATCTAACGAGATGAGTTTTTTGCTCAGCTTGAATCTGTACTTCTTTCATTTTTTTGATGAATTCGAAATTATTTTTCACTCTAGAAGCAGGGGTGTTATGCTGTCCGATATTTGATCGCTATAGTAGCTACACCCCTTAAAATTTGTTTTTCAGAATTACTGGGGGCGTTACGTTTGTTTTTTTGCAGAAAATTTTTGACGCAATTAGTGAATTTAAGTCTTGCTGCATTTTTGTCTTCGTCATTAATTTTATGTATATTTGATTCAAAATCCGCGATGAGATCCTTCAACGGTATTTGTTGTGGTAAAAAGGGGATACCACATTTTTTTCCCAGGCTGATCGTGTTTATTGCTGTGTTTGGAATTTCATCACCCGTTAGATTTACAAACCATTTTTTATCTGTAGTTATACTTTTTGGATTTGTTAGATGTGAATTAGCTGTTGCTACTTGAAAGTGTCGTAATTGATTGCGCGAATTGATGAGATAATCGAATTTTGATTTACAGACAAGTTTTTGTGCGTTGAAGATTTTCCAAAATTTATCTAACTCAAATTGGAAGATACGGATGTATTTTTCAGCCAGTACTGAATTTTTTATCTTTTGCTCTAATTATTCTATGCGATACTCGAGGCTACTAACTACTATGCAAATCTCTTTAATCTCCAACTTAAGAGTTGACATTTGAAATTGCTCGATAGTCTTTCTGTACTGCTTGTAAAAATCAAGCATTTCTTATTTCTGGATCCTAAAGCCAATCACAACATCAACTACGAATAATCTATTAACCTAAAGGCTCAATATAACCCCCAAGAATTAATTATTATTTTTTTAAATCAAAATTTGAATTTTCGATTTTCCAAAAAAATTCAAAAAGTTCTTACGATAATCTTATAGAGTGTTCGAAAAGCAACGTTTTTCTTTTCTTGGAAATTTTAATATCGTGAATCGTTTGGCTTAACATTTTCATTTTCGTTTTTTTCTTATTTTGTGAATGCTATAACTTTGGTAATTATTTTTCATCTGAAAAGAGTCATAAGGATAAATTGTTCGAATGTTTGAGTACAACCAATAGCCGTGCATATAATTCTTAAATTAAAAAAAGTCGTCTTAAAAAATTTCTAAATGCTTGAACTTTTTGAATTTGCATACAAAATGACTGGCTAACAAACTTGAACTACATTTGAGGACACTAAAGAAGTATACCGAAGGCCAATCCAATCTGTCAATTCTTTCGCAAGATATCGTACTAACAGACTAAAAATCTATAGACGAACAGACGGACACACACACAGGCAGATACATTCACGAAAAACCGTTTTTCAATTTCACAGAAGAAACTAAGAATAAAATTTGTTGCAGGATTTTTTTTAGAGCGATAAAGTTTTTTTCAGCCAAAATCGCGTCTTTCAAAATAGATGTGTTTGTCATGGAAAAACAAGAGAAAGTTTAACCGATATTTGTGTAAAGTTTATCCTGTGAAGTTAATTTTTGTAGCAGAGAACCTTTCGTCGGAAATCGACGTAAAGTTTATCTTCCGTTTTTTCTGTGTTCCGAAGATGTCAAAACGTGGACATGTGACAAAAGCGGGGGGAGGGGGTCAAATTTTATGCAAATCTAATACATTGGTTGACGAGAATGTAAAAAAATATTCTACTATTGTTCAATATCATTTTTCACGTCCAAAATTTTTGTCGATTTTTCTACCGCTTTTTCATTCCTTTTTAGGCTTACAAGAAAAGGGCGTGAAAAGTCCTATCGAAATAGTAGGTAGTAAAAATTTAAAGATGGTAGTGATTAATGGCCGTTGGTCTTTGTAAATCATATCATATATTTAAGAAGCACAGTCAATGC
>CAKNXH010001270.1:131431-160677 GCA_932178445.1 Andricus quercusramuli | reverse complement strand
TCGCACATCGTGCAGCTACAGTGCGCCCTCACGCATTGTTATCTGGGGTCAAATGCAGCGTTTTATTTGTTTATTAACAATCTATTTCACCAATATGTCTTATATTCATTTAGAACGGAAATGTATAACAGAATCTGAAATTCTGGTATATAATTCGTTTCACTTGCTCATTGATTTACAATTTTTGAATTTTGTTTGAAATATATGGGAGCATATAAAATCAAACATGTTGATATGCTTGAAAAATGTCAAAAAAGAATGAAAGAATATCTGTTTTTAATTCAGCTTTCTTATTTACGAGGTCTGAATCGAACTTAGCAGATTGAAATGATTTTTAAACGTTTCTTTTTTCCTGGGCCGTTTAACAAATTATTTTCGGAGATGTAGGATTCATTTGGAACTCTCACAGCCATAGGATATGCCAGGGATATCCCGTTTGACCCGATTTATGTCCCGAGTTATCCCAGGGATATTCCTTCAGGATATCCTTTAAAGGATGTCTAATGGGACATTTCTGGGATATTCAAATATCCCATATCAGATATTAAATTTTTTACATATCCCGCGTGGAATATTTAAATATCCCAGAATCGTCTTATAGACATCCCAGAGGTATACCTGGGATATTTAAATTTCCGCCTTGCAGTATATCCCGACGGGTTATCCCTGGGATAACCCAGGACATAAATAAGATATCCCAGAATATCATATTGCTGTGAGGGAAAATGATATGGGAGAAAATATCGATTTTAAAAGTAATGAGACTGATTAGATTTCATTCCGTTTGAATTCGAAAGTTACACAGGAATGTTTTTAAATTGCGCAGGTTACCTAAAACTCAAAAATTACATCCACTAATGTTTGTCTCTTAAGATTACGGTTGGAAAAATACGTTTAGGTTCTAAGTGAATGTCCACGTGGACTGTTATTCCAAAATACCACCCGAATTTCCACGTCATTATGATGAATCGGCAGCATCAAGGTTATTAAGCATGAGGTCAGCATATTTTAATATTAACATAAGGTTATTAAATTTAAAAACTTTAAAAAATAATATAAATGATTTAAAAAATCCTCACCGAATAAGTTGCACGCCTACATTTCATCTATTTACTTGAATTCATATTTTGCAAAAAATCAGAACACTTTTGCAGTATTTAATTATTTACAAAACGTCGACCTTTGACGTGCCTTTACTCAAAAATATTGCTTTACTGAACTAACAATTAACGGACAAACTACGAAGTATACACAAAAGTAAGCACAGTAGTCTGCCGTAAGGTGCAGTGTGGATTTGTTTAGTGGCTAAATGTCAAATCATGTCAAATGCAGTGAATATTTTTGAACGGTGACAGCTGACAGGTAAATTATTTTGTGTTATAGGTACTCAGCAATCAAGGATTAAACAGTAAAGTTCTATAATTTTACTATCAATAATTCATTTCTTCAATTCCGCGTGTAATTTTGGGATTGTGATTGTGAAATAGGTTAGGTTCATATCATTAGTTAAGTCAATGATAAATTAAAATTAAAGGCCTGAAAAGCTATATTTTCGTATATGGGAAGAATGCGATTTTATAGATGGAGTAAATAATATCAAAATGTTTACTGCAATTCGCAGATGTACTTCTTTCAAATTTAAAATCAATATAACAGATATATGACCGTTCTAATTTTGAGGTTATATTACGAATACGGGCAATACTGGATTATTTAGTTTGATTCATTTTCAGTTTATTGCTCAAGTTCATATTTTGCAGAAAAATCTGAAAACTTTTGTAGTATTTAATTACATATTTACAAAGCGTCGACTTTTGTTCGGCTTTAGGGCCTTCGCTTGATCTTAAAACGTGTGGATTGATTAAAAAACTGAGGTGAGGAATTTCGGATAGATCAAAATAAATCTTATCAATCATAAGTAATGAGAATAATGTAAAAACATTAGATTTTCGTACAACAAAATTTAAAACATCAAATTCATTAAATTAAGCAAATCAAAACATTATCATCATAATTTATTATGGAGAATATTTATTTTACTGTATTCGAAATTTCTCACCTCAGTTTTTCCATGGATCTACAGTCTACACGTTTTAATACACCCTAAAGTCGCGAAACAAGTTTTAAACAGCCTTCTTTGAAAATGCTATGCAAAAATCGAAAATTTCCATTTTAAGCCACACGAGTCATGAAGTGAGATTCAGAAAAATGCCTCAGGAAGAATGTAACCTTTTAAACGGAAAGGAATTTTCCTCTTATCATTTTTTGATAGTAGTTGTTACTTGGTTTTCTAAATTGCAAAATCTATCAGGGTTTCTAGCAGACCGGGAAATCGGGAAAAACTGGCAAAGTTCATTTAGGATCGGAAATTTTGCTCTTTTATAAAAAAAATCTACATTTTTCCACTTTATATTCTTTTTATTGTTTAGTCGAGAATCAGAGAGAGGAATTAACATTTGATTTTTTCACGCATGATACCATCAAAGTTAATTGATCTTCGAGTATGTATATTGACGCATATAAGTAAACTGTACAGTACCGACCTTAAGTTCTCTTAATATTAATTCTATGAGTTACATTTTTTTCTTAAATAGATTGAAAACTTTTAGAATTATATATAAAATGACTAAAATGAGCCAGGATGAAGGCATTTTGTCAATTTTTAAAAAAAGATTTGTAAGCATATTGTAAATTTAAATATTTTCTTTAAATTTAAATTAAACCTAATCTGATGAACATTTTTCAACTTTGGAACAAAGAAGTTGGAAGAATTCGAAGACATCGCATATGTAGGAGTATAATAATGGAAATAAAATAAATATATTTTTTTAATAAATTTGATAGAAACCTCATGATCACTCATTTCATATATTTTACAAAAGATATTTCTTTCAGCAGAACAAATATTTCAATGATTCCATTATTTTTGTTTCAACTTTGAGGATGTTGCACAATGCAGGCACCATTTTTTACAATATTGGTGCGATTCTATAGAAATTTACCTTTAATTTTTTAATTTCAATGACCGTGAAAAATTAAAACCCGGAAAAATTGGGTCGCAAATTGTACTATTAAAATCTATATAGTGTTTTTTTTTAATTTTTGTTCATCATGAATATATTCATCATATTCAAATTTAAAAGCATACATTTTTATAATAAACGATACAGGGGCGATTGGGGTGTATAGCGTATTTTTTAAGGTGAAGCTTACATTATCAGGGAACATATTTTATTACTCGAAACTGATTTTCAGCTAGCCTACCCCATACCCTGGGATACGGTGACCGTCACATTACTGCCGGTTATTTAAAAAATGTGAACATTGTAAACTAAAAATTATATAATATAATAATTCTGGAAAGTGTAATGCAACGAAGAAAAAGTACTCCAGACATTTTCAACACCAATTTAATGTTTTCTTATTAATCAAAGTAAAGTATGTGGCAAAAGAAATTATAACCTGTTACTCTTTGGTGAAATACATAGACGCGTCACGGCGCGGGGCCATGCCTTACATGTGACGGCGCAAGATTTCATTAACTTTGATGTATTTAAAACGTTTATAGAAACAAATAATAATACTAGAAGTTTAATAAAATACTTCACATATTAAAACCTTACTTTTTCATGCTTTAAATATTTCAAAATATGCTGTATGTGTTTAATTTCAGCCAAATACTTTTTCATCGGTTTCTGCCAAAACTGTTTTTTTATTGTTACTCTTCTGACGCCTATTTTAAAACAGAAATTGCATCAAACTACTATTTTCCACAACAGAGTTATTTGTAATTGAGCAAGTCAGATCAAAAGAGAAACTCCCGTGAGTCGTCAGGAAAAAGAGACTGAAATATTTTGAGAGTAAAAGCGTGACAAATATTAGACGAGGTGGGTAAACCTGGAAATACCACCATGCCCAAAAAATGTATAACCTATGCCAGAATTAAGGGCTCATTTAAGGCTCATTTAGTACCGAAAAACCAAATTTTGGGCTTTGTATTTTAAAAAAATGCATGGTACTGCCAGCTTTACGTAAAGCTAGCAGTACCATGGTAGAAATATTTATTAAATCAACTTTTTTCTTTCACAGGATTTGAGGGCTCATTTAGGGCTCTTAAATGACCCCCAGCGCAGTTTTTCAAAACCAATCCCTATCACAAAAAAACTACCCCAACAAATAAATATGCACTAATTAAAAAAGTGAGTACAGCAGAATTAAGGGCTCATTTTAGGCTCTTCAACGACCTCAAAATCAATTTTATAACACCATCCCTTAACATTCGAGAACTACCCCTTACCCAAAAGTACTCACAAAGTGCAAGAAAAAGTATTGCATCAGTTTGAAATATTTTTTAGTTGTCCAAAAACATCAAAAAATATTTCAAAAACCACCCCTAAAATTCGAAAACCACCCCGTGAAGGAATTTGACATTAAACTGAGAATGAAATATATCAGCATTTTTTTTTCTTGCACTTTCCACAAACAGTGTATGCCCTATGCCAGAATCAAGGGCTCATTTCTGCCATCCTTATGAATAAACTATACAACTACATTTCAGAAGAACCGAGTTATTTAATAAAACGCGTTTGCATCTGGGGCATAATTTCTGAAGTGTACCCACCTCAAAAATGAAAGTTGTCCGATCGGGATAAAAATTGGCCTAATTGTAGTCCTATTAGATAGTACTCCTCACACCAAAAATTAATTTATTTTGATGATTATTTATCAAAGTGGAGGGGGTACAATTTACAGGGTTTTCAAGCAAAGCCTTACTTTCAAACGTTTTTAACTTTTGTCCTGTTGCCTGAAACAAAATTTCACCTTGAATATTTTCGATAGATTTTTTCACAAACTTTCTGGTGGTGATAATTATTTTCAAAAAAAGTCAAAATTTGAACCGAGTTTTTGAAAATCAAAAATAAATTTGACTTTTTTTCAAATTTCGGCACCTTTTTTTTTCTTCAAAATGGTTTTAAAAGAAAGCTGAGATTTTTTCCTATGAGACCTCCAATTTTCAGAGTGGCAAATTAATTCGTCTTTGAGTAATAGAACGATACGTAAACAAGATGCCGTGATAGGGTGAGTAGCGCGCTATTTCCCCTAGTGCGCTCAAGCCGAGAATCTTTGTGCAACGCTTAGGAGCCACTTTTTAAAGTTAAGTAATATTATATGGTAATATTATGTGTCTTTCTGTTCGATTTTTTGGCGATAGTTTCAGCAGTTGTTTTCTTTGCAGGCCTCTTTTGCGGTTTCTGTTTTTTGCCATTCGAGAGGATGTCGTATTTCTCAGAGGAAGAAAACTTCTTGAGTTGAAGTTTTCCATCTTGAGTGGGAATGAAAGCGTGGTACTGTAATGTACCTAGTATCGTGACAGCTTTGTCAAATCTGGCTTTCAGTAACTCGGTGGCGAAGGCATGATTTTTTTGCTGCTGAAAAAAATTTCGGTTTCCTTACAGTTACTCTTTGCCCACTGAAACAAAGCATGGGGAGTGAGTATGTGATGTTTCGGAGAACATTGTAAGCTTGATCGTGCTGCTTGTCTCTTTATATTCGCTCCAATACCATCACATGCACCCTTACCATGAGATGTACCATGGAAGTGCCATTCAGCTTGGATACCAAAATCTTCTTCATGGGCTTGGAGATTAACAAAGCTACTCTTATTTTTAAAATGTTGCCCTGCACCATCAGTGAAATAGTAGATTTTCTTTGGCCTGAAATGAGTTTTCAAATAATCTACTATTATCTTTTGATACTCGTGAACAGCTACCGTGTCATGAGCTAAGTTATCAGATATGATTGCGATACTTACGTCCTTGAGCTCTCCATCTTTTTTATAATAAATCACGACAGTGAATATTGTAGCTTGGTCGTTATTCCAATGGAATGATTGCGCTGCATTCTGAATTATGAAGGCGTAATTCTCAGCGAAATCGAAGCAAATCAAGAACTCCCCAGGCAATAAATTTTCCTTCAGGTTTTTGAAAAAAGATGATTGCTCCTTTGAAATGAAGTGATGAGTTTTTAATTTCAACAGCCTTTCACAGAAATCATCTACGAATTCATCAGTATCCATTACCAGAGTCTTTAGAGTATATCTGTCGGTCTGTAGCCAAATTTCAAACCTCACTTCATTAATACAATGTTCATCAAAAGCTTTTGTGATGTTATCTTTCAAGTTTGCAGTACCTGGACAGTTTTCACACTCTACTAAATGACAGGAACTTGAAGAGTCAGGACATACAATAGCATCCAGGCAGTCGTAATAATTTGTGAGCACCATGTCAGTATCCTCTGTTGAATGTGGAATATTTATTTCATTCAACATCAACTTGACATTCTCATGATGCACGCAAACGCACACATTATGTGTGCCACTACTTCCTTCTAGAACACTTATTGTACCTGCATTCTCACTTATAATTTATGAAGCATATTCCCAATCAATTTTACACTGATCGTAATGCAGGCCTTGTTAATTCATCCTGGCAATGAAGCACAAAGATCCTCGGCGTGAGCGCACTAGGGGAAATCGCGCGCCACTCAACCTATCACGGCATCTTGTTTACGTATCGTTCTATTACTCAAAGACGAATTAATTTGCCACTCTGAAAATTGGAGGTCTCATAGGAAAAAATCTCAGCTTTCTTTCAAAACTATTTTGAAGAAAAAAAAAGTGCCGAAATTTGAAAAAAAGTCAAATTTATTTTTGATTTTCAAAAATTCGGGTCAAATTTTGACTTTTTTTGAAAATCGATATCACCAGCAGAAAGTTTGTGGAAAAATCTATCGAAAATATTGAAGGTGAAATTTTGTTTCATTTAACAGGACAAAAGTTACAAACGTTTGAAAGTAAGGCTTTGCTTGAAAACCCCATAAATTGTACCCCCTCCACTTTGATAAATAATCATCACAATAAATTAATTTTTGGTGTGAGAAGTACTATCTAATAGGACTACAATTAGGCCAATTTTTAGCCCGATCGGACAACTTTAATTTTTGAGGTGGGTACACTTCAGAAATTATGCCCCATTCTGTACCTTTTAACGTATGGGACTTTTTGAAAAAAGTACTGTTCTTGGGTAAATCGGGCATGCTCTATTCATTAAAACAAAAAAAATGGCGAATTCCAATTATTTATATGCAAAACTGTAGACATGCTAGATATTAATGCACATATTCGCCGAGAATCCTTACTAATAAACACATCTGCGCAGTTGTGCTGCCAAATACATGCACTTGTGCTATTCGATTTCAGGAAATCGGACTGCAGAAAGACCGAGGATCCTTATTAGCAAAAACACATCTGCGCAGATGTGTTTCTTTTATCAGAATCTGAGGGGTTAGCACCACTTAGCACTATCCCAAATGCTGGAATTCGTGTAGATATGCTAGAATTTCTGCAGATGTATTGTTTCTTCATCAGGAATTCTCGAAAATCATTGTAGATATCCTAATTGAGACCTAATTATCTCGAGATTTAATTACAATTTTTAATAATGATTATCATAGTTAAATTCGTCTTTTCATTACGAATCCAATCATATAAAAAACTCATTTTTGATAAAAATGCAGTTGTACAGTTTCTTCATCAGGACGGCAGATTTAAGGCTCACTTAGTACTCAAAAGTTAAGTTTTGGGCTCTGCATTAAAAAAATGCATGGTACTGCCAGCTTCACGTAAAGCTAGCAGCACCATGGTAGAAAAGTTTGTTAAATCAACTTTTTCCTTTCACAGGAATTGAGGGTTCATTTAGGGCTCTTAAATGACCACCGGCGAAATTGTTCAAAAACAACCCCTATCACAGAAAAATCACCCTAAAAAATAAATATGCACTAATTAAAAAAGGGAGTGCATCAGAATTAAGGGCTCATTTTGGGCCCTTCAACGACCCCAAAATCAATTGTCCAAAACCATCCCTTAATATTTGAAAACTACCCCTTACCCTAAAGTACTCGCACAGTACAAGGAAAAGTATTGCATCAGTTTGAAATATTTCTTAGTTACCCGAAATCATCAAAAACTATTTCAAAAACCACCCATAAAACTCGAAAACCACTCCGTGAAGGAATTTTACATTAAAGTGAGAATGAAATATATCAGCAGTTTTTGCTTTTCTTCGACTGTCCACAAACAGTGTATGCCCTATCCCACAATTAAGGGCTCACTTAAGGCTCATTTAATACCCAAAAGCGAAATTTTGGGCTCTGCATTTTTTTTAAATGCATTGTACTGCCAGCTTTACGTAAAGCTAGCAGTACCATGGTAGAAATATTTGTTAAATCAACTTTTTTCTTTCACAGGAATTGGGGGCTCATTTAGGGCTGTTAAATGACCCCCGACGCAATTCTTCAAAAACAACCCCTATCACAGAAAAACTACCCTAAAAAATAAATATGAACTAATTAAAAAAGTGAGTACATCAGAATTAAGGGCTCATTTTATGCTCTCCAACGACGTAAGGGGTAGTTTCCGAATGTTAAGGGATGATTTTTGTAAAATTGATCTTAGAGGTCGTTGGAGAGCCTAAAATGAGCCCTTAATTCTGATGTACTCACTTTTTTAATTAGTGCATATATATTTTTCAGCCTAGTTTTTCTGTGATAGGGGTTGTTTTTGAAAAATTGCGCCGAGGGTCATTTAAGAGCCCTAAATGAGCCCTCAATTCCTGTGTAAGAAAAAAGTTGATTTAACAAATATTTATACCATGGTACTGCTAGCTTAACGTAAAGCTGGCAGTGCCATGCATTTAAAAAAAAATGCATAGCCCAAAATTTGGCTTTTGGGTATTAAATGAGCCTTAAATGAGCCTTAAATGGGTAGTGAGGCAATGAACTTTCGAGTTCGAAATGCTAATCAATTTTTTTTTTTTTTAAATGAGCCCTTAATTCTGGCATAGGTTATACAATGTTTGGGCATGGTGGTACTTCCGGTTTTACCCACCTCATTAGGTGTATAACTTAATTTTTACTTTTTTTTCCAAACAAATATTTCATATTATAAAATATATAAATATCAGATCAATCCTCGAAATATTGTCCATTGTTTTCGATGACCTTGGGCCACCTATCAGGTAGCATACGGATGCCATCGCAAAAGAAACCTGGAGTCTTCGAGCCGATAAAGTCATCGATGAATATTCGAACATCGTCCAGATTTTGGATTCGCCTATCTACCAAAGCATTTTGCATTGACTCGAACAGGTAATAATCGGATGGGGCCAAGTCTGGTGAATATATTGCGTGCTGGAGAACTTCCCAGTCCAAGTTTGAAATGGTATGCTAAGTCGCGCGAGCAACTTGAGGTCGAGCGTTGTCGCGGAGCAGCATAACTTTTCGTCTTCCTTGCCCAGTAAATGCCCTTGAGATATGAAGGGCGTGCTCTATTGTGAGCTTTTGGAAACGGATCAATCAGTTACTGCAGAACGTTACAGCCAACAATTAATCAAATTGAACGAGGTACTTGATGAGAAATGGCCATTTACTGGGCAAGGAAGCCGAAAAATTATGCTGCTCCATGACAACACTCGACCTCATGTTGCTCGCCCGACTTAGAAAACCATTTCAAACTTGGGCTGGGAAGTTCTCCAGCACACGGCATATTCACGAGACTTGGCCCCACCCGATTATCATCTGCTCCAGTTAATGCAACACGCTTTGGTAGATAGGCGATCCCAAACTCTGGACGATGTTCGAAAACTCGTCGATGGTTTCATCGGCTCGATGACTCCAAGTTTCTTTCGCGATGGCACCCATGGTGGCGCAAGGTCATCGAAAACAATGGACAATATTTCGAAGATTGATCTGGTATTTATATATTTTAGAATATAAAATATTTGTTTGGAAAAAAGGTACAAATTAAGTTTTACACCTAATATTTCATTGAGCAAAAGATAAGCAACAAATTATTAAGAAAAAAAAAGAAACAACTTTTTGTCTCTTTTATGCTCTCAATTTTTTTACATTCCTGTTTTCTTCTGAAGTATATTCTGATTAGGTTTTCCTCTGAATATAAATGTCTTGTTTCATTGCGTTCAGTGCCAGTTAAAGCAGAGTTTCAAACAATTGAATTGCGATCGCCACGTATCCCGGGCGTGTTCTCGATCACGATTCGCAAGCGCTAGGCAGTTTTTCGTGCACCAGGTATCCCGGACATGTTATCGATCACGACTTGAGAGCACCCCGTAGTTTTTCGTGCCCCAAGTATCCAGGGCACGATTTTCGACCAGTACTCGAGAGTGTCTCGTAGTTTTTCGTGCCCCAGGTATCCCGGGCGTGTTCTCGATCACTACTCGCGAGCCCTACGCAGTTTTTCGTGCACCAGATATCTCGGGCACGATTTTCGATAAGTACTCGAGAGCGCTCCGTAGTTTTCGTGCCCCACGTATCCCGGGCATGTTATCGATCACGACTTGAGAGCGCCCCGTAGTTTTTCGTGTCCCAAGTATCCAGGGCACGATGTTCGACCAGTTCTCGAGAGCGCTCCGTAGTTTTCGTGCCCCAGGTATCCCGGGCATGTTATCGATCACGACTTAAGAGCGCCCCGTAGTTTTTCGTGTCCCAAGAATCCAGGGCACGATTTTTGACCAGTACTCGAGAGCGCCCCGTAGTTTTCCGTGCCCCAGGTATCTTGGGCGTGTTCTCGATCACCACTCACGAGCCCTACGCAGTTTTTCGTGCACCAGATATCCCGAACACGATTTTGACAAGTACTCGAGAGCGCTCCGTAGTTTTCGTGCCCCAAGTATCTGAAAACGTTTTATGTTCCAAATACATCCTTTAAAAATCTCTGAAACATTGTATGTTTGAGGAACGTTATTTGGACTGACTTAGGACGTTTTTGAGCCGTTTCAATAATGTTCTTTAAAGTTTGTGCCCACTAGGTTTGTAAGCCTTAGAATGAGTGACAAAGAATGTCACATTTTTGTGCATAATAGAACTGACAAAAATGTAAGATTTATCAATATAAAATTGTGTTATCACATTTATAAAAAAAAAAAAAATTGATTAGCATTTCGAACTCGAAAGTTCATTGCCTCACTACCCGATTCGGGTAGTGTTTCCAGGTGGATAAATACTACCAGTGTGGGTCCACCACACCCACGACGGGTCAACAACACGCAGTATTCCCGAACGGTCACCCATCCAAGTACTAACCGCGCCCAACACTGCTTAACTTCAGTGATCTAACGGGAACTGGTGTTTTCAGCGTGGTATCACATTTATACTTAAAATAAATCATGTTCAACTAAAAAATACGAATTTTCAACAAAAGATTTAAATTTTTAACTAAGAAAGATTTTTTAATCAATGAAGAAAAAAATTTCATTCCAAATGTTAAGTTTTCAAGCCAGAAAGACGAATTTTTGAAAAAAAAAGATGAATTTTCAACACAAAAAATATGCATTTTCTTCCAAACTAATTGAATTTTTGACTAGAGAAGACGAGTTTTCAACCAAGTAAGTCCATTTTCAACTGAAAAAGATCAACTCTCTAGCAAAAATTGCATAGCTGTATTTTTATTAACAAATTTTTTTTTCAACAAAAAAGAAAACGAACTTCCAACAAAATGTATTCAATTTCCAACCAAACAAATTAACTTTTAATTCAAATGATACATCTTCAATCAACGAAATAAATACTTAACCAAATAGTTGAATTTTCAAACCAGAAGATGACTTATCTACCAAAAAAAAAACAATTTTTCAACAAAATGGATGAATTTTTAACTAGAAACGATTAATTTTCAATAAAAAGAATAGAATAGTTTCATTTTAAGTTAGAGAAATAATTTTTTGAGCAAATAAAATAATTTTTCAACGAAATAGTTAAATAACCAACTAAACAGATGAATTTTCTACAAAAAGATTAAATGTCTATGAAAAAAATTTCGATAAAAACTTCAGTTAAATTTTTAGCTATACAAACCAATTTTCTATTTTAAAAAACTAATTTTGAATTTAAAAAATGCATTTTAAACCAAAAGGAATGATTTTCTACCAAAAAAGATTCATTTTTCACAAAATACATGAATTTTGAACGAAAAAAGTGAATTATTAGTCACCAAGAATATTAATTTTGTACCATAAAAAACAAAGTTTCAAGAAAATACAGAAATTTGCAAACAAACAATTGAATTTTCAACTAAAGAAAATTGATGTTCAAAACTGGAAGTATGTAGTTAGATTTTTAGTTAAAAAATTAATATTCAATAAAAAAACTAATTTTCGAGCCAAAGAAATTAATTTTAAACCAAGAAGATTAATTTTTGACAAAATACATGAATTTTCAACCAAATGTTTTAATCTTGAATGGAATTTTAAACCTCACAGTTGAATTATCAGCCAAAAAATTTAATGTTCGACCAAAAAAAGACAAATTTTCAACTAAACAGATAATTTTTCAACCAAAAATAGAGTAGTATAATTTTCAGTTGGAGAAATAAGTTTCTAAGCAATTAAAGTGAATTTTCAACAAAATAGTTAAACAATCAACCAAACTGATGAATTTTCTACAAAAATATTGAATGTCTATGGAAAAAAATTCGATAAAAAATTTAGTTAAATTCTTAGTTAAACAATCTAATTTTCAACCGAAGAAATGAATTTTGAACCAAAAATATTTATAAAATAATATTATAAAATATTTATATAAATAGTAAAAGAATCGTTTCTAAACGAATTATTCATAAATCAAATTCTCTTCGCTCTCTTGAATACGCCAAACATAAATCGAAATACAATTAATTGCTGTACATTTTCGAATAGACAATTATCTTATCAGAAACATCATAAGAAACCATGTAACGCCTTCGAATCATGGTCAAAAACCGTGTCCTGGTTACCTAGTGTATGAAAAAATATGTAGCGCCTGAAAGTCGTGTTCGAAAACACGCCCGGGATACCAGGTACACGGAAAACCGCGTAGCGCCCGCGAGTTTTGATCGAGAACACGCCCGAGATACCTGGTGCACGAAAAACTGCGTAGGACCCGCGAGTCTTGATCGAAAACACGTCCGGGATACCTGGTGCACGAAAAACTGCGTAGCGCCTGCGAGTCTTGATCGAGAACACGCCCGAGATACCTGGTGCACGAAAAACTGCGTACACGGAAAAAAAAAGTTCATTAAACTTTCTTGAAGTATTACAAGAGTCGGGGATGAGAGCGAACCTTGAACAAATTTTCTATATTCTGTATAACATTCAGGATTTAATATAGAACTAACCTAGAATAACTCTGCAGGAATTCTTTAAACTTTATATTGAACTCCGATTTGAAAAAGTTTAATAAAATATATAGAGAAATTCATGAAAGAATGCTGAAAACTTTCGTAGAAATCACAATTGAGGTATTGAAAGTTTGTAATCACATAATTATAAGGTTTGAATACCTCAATTCAGTCAAATGTATAGAAAAATTCTTCAAAAAATGTTGAAAAATCTCATAGAAATTCGATTCGAAGTATTGAGTGTTTGTGAACTACTTCAATCGAAGATCTATAGACTTCAGTTCTTTAAAATGTAGCTGCGCAGTCGCTACTGTGCGCAGGCAGCGACTTTTCCGCATGGCTCCCGCGTGAAAAAAAAGAATTCAAGTCTTAGAGAACATTAGCACGCGTTGAAAATTAAAATATTAAGTTTGCCAATAACCGACACATCTCTAAATGGTAAATCCACTACCCGGGTGCACCGGAACGTGCACCAGGTCGTTCAAGACGTCATCTACGAGAACTTTTTTAGAATCTAAATTGTATCAGTAGCCAAAATAACTACCAATGGTGAGTCGACGATCAGGATGCACCGGAACGTTCACCAGGTCGTTTGGCACGTATTCTACGAGAACTGCTTTAAAATTCAAATTGTGTCAACATCCAAAATAATTAAGTGTTGAGTCGACGATCCGGGTGCATCGAGTCGCGCACCAGGTAGTTTAGCACGTATTCTACGAGAACTTTTTAGAAATTTGAATTGTTTCAACCACCAAATTGACTACCGTCGACTCACCATTGGTAGTTATTTTGGTAGATAAACCTCAAGATTTCTAAAGAAATCATCAAGTCAAGCTTCCTTCGATCGTTTTTTTATATTGAGAAAATATGAGAGAAAATAAAGTTTTCATATTTTTGTTTCGGTCTTACGATCCATTTAAAAAAAATTGAAAAACTAAATCGAGTCAAAATTCCTTTTTATTGACGTTTTGGCCCCATCTGTGGGCCTTCATCGATACAAACATCTTAAAGAATAATCGGAGTCAATCATAAATATACGTCGAAGCAAATGACAACATTTTAAAATTTTGTGAAGTCAGATATCATTCTGAAGTTTTAAAAATCATTATGAAGTTTGTAAAAAAAGTATTGGGAATCTATAAAGTCCAAGGAACTTTCCCAATATTTTAAATAGGTTCATATTTTGTAATTAAAATGCTGTGAAACAGCTAACGAACTGATGTTTTTTTACAAACTTCATAGTGATTTTTAAAACTTCAGAATGATCTGACTTTACAAAATTTTAAAATGTTGTCAATAAAAAGGAATTTTGACTCGATTTCTTTTTTAAATTGTTTCTAAATGTATCGTAAGACCGAAATAAAAATACGAAAACTTTGTTTTCTCTCATATTTTCTTAATGGTAGTTATTTTGGCTATTGATAAAATTTAGATTCTAAAAAAGTTCTCGTAGATGACGTCTTGAATGACCTGGTGCACGTTCCGGTGCACCCGGGTAGTGGACTTCCCATTTAGAGATGTGTCGGTTATTGGAAAACTTAAGATTTTAATTTTCAACGTTAAAAATTGAAATAGATTCAACTTTTTCCATGTCATATCTTATTTAATCGATTCAAAAAATATAGAATTGGGAATTCAACTTTTAAAATTATTTGCAATGCAAGCCTTTAATTTCATATAACTTATATAAACTTATTCTATATAGCTGTATAACATCTTATTAATCTTGAACCTACTAGAATTTATAACCAAAAAAGAATTTGCTATTAAAAATTTGTTCGAAATTTAAAGTTTCCAAAATTTTAAAAATGTTAAAGATCCCGAAATTTGTAATTACCTAAATTTTAAACTAAATTCTCGAAATATGATATTCTTGAAATTACTGACATTATAAATATAAAACTCCAGAAATTTCAAATTTCCGAAATCATTAACCTAGAATTTTCAAATCACAAAAATTTGTCAAACAGCCCTTCACAGCTGTAGCTTATATTTTAGATTTTTTTGTTTATACTACAAGTTATGTTAGCTGCGAGGTTTTCTCAGGAGCTCCGAATGCGTAGGTAGGGGGTTCGAGCCCACAGCGAATAATAATTTTAATAGCGTGCGATTATTTGTGTAGTGATTGTTTGTGTAATAGTAAATAATTAGGTACTTAAATATGTGAACAAATATTAAAGCATAATTGTAATAATAATGATAATAAAAAAGATTTTTTTTAGGCTAAAAATCGGCCATGATTTTATAGAACTGTTCTCTATAGTTTCGAGACTTCTCCGATGTAAACTGTATATTAGCTGGACTTTTAGATTTTCTAGAACTATTCTACGTTTTTCGCATTTTAGAGAACTCTGTATTAAATTTTGTAGAATAGTTCGATGTAATGTAAAACCAAGAAGATTTTAACTTTTAATAAACTACCCGTCGTATCCTCTACTATAGGACTAGTTCTATAAAATTCAATGAATTTTTTTTTCCGTGTAGCACCCGCGATTCGTGATCGAGAACACGCCCGGGATACCTGGTGCTCGAAAAACTGCGTAGAGCACGTGTGTCGTGATCGAGAACACGCCCCGGATACCTGTGGAATGGGCCGTAGGGTCCCTTTGCCCCTTTAAATCACCAGGGGCGGATGGCATTTATCTAGCGCTTTTACAAAAAGGCATGGATTTAGTCGTCCCTCTGACGAAATTATTTAGGGCAAGCATAGCCCTTAAACACGTGCCTTCGGCATGGAAGGATGGCAGAGTGGCCTTCATACCCAAACCTGGGAGGGAGGGTTACACTGCTGCCAAAGATTTCCGACCAATCAGCCTAACATCTTTTATCCAGAAGACGCTAGAGAAGCTGGTCGAGAGATACATTAGGGATGAGGTGCTTTTGGCCTCCCAGTTGTTTAGAGGGCAGCATGCTTTCCAGGCAGGCTGCTCGGTAGAAACTGCGCTTCATGCTGTTGTAGCAAAATTGGAGCAGCAGGTGGAACAAAAGGGGTATGCTGTGGTTACTTTCTTGGATATAGAGGGTGTCTTCAGCAATACTCCTCTAGAAGTCATCTGTCGAGAGGCTTTGAGATGTGGCGTGCCGGACCAGCTAGTATGCTGGATAGGAAGCATGTTACGCCGAAGAAGACTCGAAACCAGATGGTGTGAAGGCCTAGTAAGGGAGGTAGCTCCGCGGGGTTGCCCACAGGGGGGTGTACTGTCGCCCCTCCTGTGGTGCATCGTAGTGGGCGACCTCCTTCGAAGGCTAAATAAAGAAGGGTACTATACCCAAGGATATGCGGACGACTTTGTAATCCTAGTTAGGGGGGCTCATCTGGAAACGCCCATGGGTCTTATAAGGTCGGCGCTGCGCATCGTAGAGCTCTGGTGCGATAGCACAGGACTCTCGGTAAATCCGGAAAAGACCAATTTGGTCATTTTCACGAGGAATTATAAAGTTCCGAAAGCTGATGCTCCTGTATTTTGTGGTGGGAAGCTGACGTTTTCAGATTCAGTTAAATATCTAGGAGTAATCCTAGATAGCAAGCTGAGCTGGGCAAAGCACCTGGAGATCCAATGCAGGGAATTTGTCATGACTTTTGGGATGTGCAGGAGAGCCTTTGGGTTGACGTGGGGGCTAGGGCCTAAAATGCTTGCATGGCTCTACTTTGCTGTCTTAAAACCCAGGCTCCTACACGCGGCCGTGGTCTGGTGGCCACGAGCGGAATTTAAAACAATGCAGGACAGGCTGCGAAGATTACAAACTTTAGCATTTAGGAATTTGACTGGAGCAATGAGAACTGCACTCACAGCAGCGATAGGATTCATGCTCTGTGAGGATCCTCTACATGTTGCAATAACCGCCAGAGCGGCACACGCAATGGGCCGCCTGGCAAGAGCAAATAGATGGACTCCGGGGACTAAACACACTAGACTCCCGAGTGATATCAGCACACTGCCGATTCTACAGATGAGGCAAGATAGAATAACAAAACGCTCCAACTTCGCCAAACCTTTCCGCGTCTGTATCCCAAGCAGGGATATGTGGAAAGAAAATGGTAACCCGCTCCTCCAGGGGGAAATCTGGTATACGGATGGCTCCAGGGGAGAGGGAGGGTCAGGTGCAGGAAGGAATTTATGAATGTGAGAGAGGGAAAGGGATAGGGATCACACTTGGGCGACACGCTACTGTCTTTCAAGCGTGGTCCTGGCCGTGCTTCGCTGTGCTGAAACACTAATAGATGAAAACGCTACTTTCAGACAGATCACGATCTGTTCGGACAGTCAAGCGACACAAACTACAAAAGGGAAACCAGGCATAACATCATAACTGGTTTGGGAATGCAAAAAGGCTTTAAACCAACTTGCAGAAAGAAACAAAGTGGCGCTCATATGGGTCCCGGGTCACACAGGGATCAAGGGCAACGAAAAGGCGGATCAGTTGGCAAAGAGCGGCGCAGCGAGCGAATTCGTAGGGCCGGAACCGGTACTGGGAATAGCGTCTTGCAGTGTCGGGATGGCCATTAAAAACTGGATCCGAACAAAACACAGGGAATACTAGGAACAAACCAAGGGTTGCCGCCAGGCGAAATCCATCCTGGGGTATACTTATAGGGTGGACAGAGCCTAGGACATCCTGAGTTTACCCAAGAAAGACATAAGTTCAGTGGTACGGACCCTGACAGGGCACAATCACTTGAACTATCATATGCACAAAATGGGGTATAGCCCCACGACGGAGTGCAGGAGGTGCGGCAGGGATGACGAAACATCCCTGCATGTATTATGCCAGTGCCCGGCATTAGCTAGGCTCAGGCAACGGACCCTCGGGGTCCATTTTATGGAAACAGAGGAAATCGAAACGCGATCAGTGGTCGATATACTGGGCTTCGTCAAGAGGTCCGGGGTCGAATGCTGAGAGTGAATAAGTAAGGTTGTGGCACAATAGGCTTTATAACTTGAGCGCCAGGGGAGTTCTTCATGGGCTTCCCGCCCGCATTAAAACTAACTAACTAATAGCGTGCAGCGTTTTCGAATCTCAATAGAAAAAAGCGATTTGGAAAAGAATAATTAAATATAGAAATAAGTATTACATATCATTTTTTTCAGAAAGAGAATTTCATTAAGTTATGTCATAAATGGAATTAATCAACTGCATAAACTTCAGAGCCAAAAAGTTACTGAAGATTTATGAGGGTAAAAGAGAGAGACAAGTTTTTATCTGTTTCTTGTTCTTAAGGGAGAGGCAGGGTTTTAAAACAAATTTTTTGACCAAATTTTTTAAGTTTTTTTCTGAATGTACAACATTTCAAGAATATTGTGCCCAAATTTCAAGTGAACCGTCCACAACTAACGAAGATACAGCGTTTCAAGTGACTGCCCCTCTTGCTCGATTTGTATACCTGCTTAGCAGCAGGTACACAAAGAAGGAGCAAAACAGGAGCAAAATGACGCTTTAGATATCCTGGATTCCTGGGTAAAAGCATCTCACTTTACGGACCTGGCATTAATGATTCTGTTTAAGTATAAAAAATTATGCATGTTTATTGATGCTTAATTTTTGATTTTTGAGAAAAAAAAACTTTAAATCGATTTTCTCGAAAACAACGTTTTTGAAGCCCATGAACTTCAGAACTCAAAATCTACTTGACCGATTCCTTTGAAATTTAGTACACTATTTCTACACATAATTCAACAGGTAATCAGGAAGAGTTTTCTCTTATTTAATACTTTTTTTTCATTTTACAATAACAAATTAACCGATTTTTTTTAGCAAAAATCGTGTGCTTGGCTTCAAAATGCTATAAAAACGGCCTCTGCTTACCTGGGGAAACATATCACCTTTAAAATGCATTTTTGTTTTTTTGTTTCGGATGATCCAGTGACAAGTTATGATGTTCACGGCGCAACAACTTTTTTTCGAGGCGTCTCGGGAGATTCGCTATCATGGGGTTCCTTTTGACCATTTTTTATTGAAAATTTGTCTAAAAATACTTCAGATGCAGTACTACAACATCCAATTTAAATTAACAAACCATGCTTACTCATATCTCCAAAAAAATGCTTGAAAATATGCGTTTCTTTCGCCTCTACCCCCCGCCCCCTCCCCACTAACGCAGCCAAGTTAGGGGCTGTGCCTAAATTATGTAAGACGTTTTTCTTTTGTTTGAATAAAGAGGGGAATAAAATTGCTATAAAGTTGAGAAGGACACAACGATATAAACAAAAGAAAAACGCCTCACGTAATTTATGGACGATCCCTTAGTTATTTCCTCTCATAATTATTTCGAATCTCGTTTCTTCTAAAAAGAATATTTTTCTCGCTTTTGCTCTCAAAATATTGCAGTCTTCCTTTTCCACACGACTCACGGGAGTGTCTCTTTTGCTCTGACGTGCTCAATTGTCACCGTGCCTCGCACCGGCACCATATCCCACTCTCCCCTGGTATATCCTTTTTAATGTTATGGTATTGAATTGATATTTATATTATGCAATGATTGCATTCTTCTATTCAATTATAATCTTAGCTGTCGGCATTTTTATTTAAAATCTATAGTTGACGGATATTTTGCTTGCAAGATTTACCCATAATAATTTGTTTATACCGTATAATCGGTATCAACGCTACTAATCGGTTGGATTCAAAGACATTCGAGTTTTACGCGCTTGTCGACTCACAATTCAAAGCTACATTACGTTGAATCGAAATAATTCGATGCAGCCCGTTTTACATCTAATTTTTTCGAACTTAACTGAACGCCCCGAAAGTCGAAAAACCCGCCTTTCGAACTGATCAGTTCGAATCGAATATTTTCGATCCGAACTCAGCACGAACGGTGGCGTACCTAATAAGGATAACCAGGGATAACGACACCTATGGCATAGAGAAAACCGCCCCCCCCCCCTTCCCCCGTCTATCTGTGTAAAAAGACTAATTTATGTTAGTTCACGTGCTTTTTTGCGTCCCCTGTAGAACGGCGCCCATGGAACGAGCCCTGTCTGCCATATCCTAGATACGCCACTGCTTTCGAACTGCTCTGCTCAGATTGGTGTTTTTTTCGATTCAAACTGGCCAGTTCGGAAGTCGAATCTTTTGACCATCTCTACTTCGAACGTTTGCTTGAAATGTTTAAAGTAGAGGTGTGCAGTCGTTTATTCGAATTTTCAAAACAAATTTGGACACGCTTGGAACCTCGGATTTTTCAAAACATGAAAAGATCTAACTTTAAATCAAACCGGCTTGATTTCTTCAGATTATTACAATTTTTTAAATGAAAATTACTCCTTCTTTTCTGGTAAAAAAATGGATGGTGGAAAGTGTATCAAATTTTTCTGTTAAAAATTCGAATAACCGACTCTGGTTTAAAGGAGTCGTATTATTTATTTATTTATAATATAATATCGATTTATTTATGGGCTTATTTTTATAATAACGTGATACGAAAATTATCATATAATTTCTAATATTTTAAACAAATTATACATGCTTTGCTTAAAGAGTAGTTTTATTCTAAATGTGTGTGTTATTCCCAATGGAGTTTTACTTAAATTAAATATAATAGAAACTTAAAAAGGGATGTAATTTCTGCGACGCATAAGATCCTGTAATTCCCTGTATTGTTTGTGATATTATTTCTACTCTACACGGAGAAAAAAATATGCCTATAATAGTAAGAACACTAGTCATGGTTTTGTCACAGGTTTCATTCAATGCTTTTAAAGCCGTTTTCCCTCGCGAAAATAGCTCGAACTTCGTCTTGCTATATTTGTAAAGAACTCACCCTATTAGAGTATGAGTACTCTTACAAAAGAGATATTAGGCCACGCCTACTTACGAACCTAGCTTCACAGCAAGCGCCGGTGCGCGTGGCCTAACATCGCTTTTGCAAGAGTACTCATACCCTAAGAGGATGGGTTTTCTTACAACCGTAGTAAGGCAAGTTTCTTTTATGGTATGGGACATTTAATGCTAAAAATGTCCAACCTGATGCCAATATTGGTAGAAATTAATACCATTTCGCACGTGAAGTTCCGTGCTGTAATATTAAGAGCTCAGCCTAATATAACAGTGCGATTTTTTTCTACGTGTAGTTCCAAAAAAGTACATAAGGTCGTGATAAGAAATGTAAATTAATGTGGTAAATTGAAAATAATCACATATAATGTGAATTAATTAATATCCATTCAATTTTTTAATTTTCAGTGGGTGTGCGGGGGTGACTGGAGTGATGGGATGGGGCCAGAGCCCCATGGAGTTCGGGTAGACCCGTCTCCGGCCCAGCTCCCCAGCCCCCTCCGCCATCGTTATCGCCGCTGCTCCTGCAAGAGACGCAGAGGGCCGCCTCGAACGCGATGGAGGCCTCTAGCACTCAACACCAGAAGGAGAAGGAGCCACGCGTTCATAGGCCTTGCGCCTTCGACAAGGTATGATTCCTTACTTCCTCAGTGTCAAAGGTACATTTTTTTAAAGAAGAAGAATAATTGGATACGCTGCCGTACTTTTTAAGAAAAGCTTTATCTACATTTTTATGAAAAATTAGTTTTTTTGTATCGTTGGATTCGTAATGGAAAAACGAATTGATCTGTACCAACGGTAGTTATAAATTCTAATTAAATTTTAGGATAATTAGACCCTAATTAGCCTATCTGCACGGATATTCGAGAAATCTGGAGAAATACTATCGAAGAAAGGCTCTATCTACAAAAAGGTAAGCCTATCTATACGAATTTCACTATTGTGGGGTCGACTACTGGGACTGCCAGAGAATAAAGCAGATTATAGATTACCCATGAACGATAAGTTTTTCGAAAAACAATGTTATATTGGAAGATGCAGATCAGTAAAGATGCAAACACGATTTCTTCGATATCTCCGTTCGACTCCCAGTGTAGATAGAACCTTTCTTTAAAAGTACGTCAGTTACGTCAGTATGATCTTTATATTAAAAAATTTATCAGACAATATTGACCTGTAACACATTTTGGGAAAGGAAACGAGAGACTAATACCACCTGATGAATTTGGCCTCTTCCTATAAAAGAAAGTCCTGCATTTCACAACTGAAAAAATCTTTTACAACTGGTTATCACTCTTTTAAAGGACTGCCTCCCTGAAACTCTAAACCACCCTATAATGCGTCGAGGGTGCAGTGCATCTCCATTAATTTCTATTCTCTCGTGGAACAGAGTGGAGTGTCAACTCTATACCTCAAGCTTTTTGAATAAAAAGTTTATTTGACATGATTTGTTGCCCACTATCAACAAACAAACTCCCTAAATAATGAAATTAACTTTAAAGGCATTTAAATTAAAACTTGAAATTACAACGCTGTCAACGTTTTCAAATTAGAAGCCTTTCAAAGTTGGAACAATTCTTATGGTAAGAAATTCTAGTCTGAAGTTAAATTCAGGTCACCATAAACTTTTGATAATTAAAAGGCCTGAGAGAGCCTTTGATAATTTATAGTCTTTAGAACCTTTTACAACTTTTACAGCCTTTGTGAACTTTCGGTAATTTACAGCTCTTGTAAACTTTTTCAATGAAACTAGGCAAATCTAGTGAAACCGATTTGAATTTATTTCTATTCGAATTTCTCATACTTTTTTTCCCTCGTTTATACGCATCTTTTTTCTAGACTATATCCACGATCTTTATTACCGTATTTTCTGCGCATAAAAAGAACCCTCCAAATCTTGAGTCTCGTCAGATATGCCATATAAATAGCATCCGAATGGAGTATTACAACCCAGATTTTAATTTAAAATTCTGTATTTCATCGATATTACAGATGGAGGGGCTGGTGCGGGAGATGCAAGACCCTGAGAACGGGGTGCCCGTGCGCAGCCAGAAACAATTCCTTACCTCGATCCCTTCAGCATTCATGGGTGAGTGTCAATGATACCTGAGTTATCGAGCAAAAAATTTTGGACTTAATTTTACAGTAGACTCCCTGCGTGTTGCAGGTTATGACCTAATCGAGTGGCTGATGGAGCGATTAAACATCGAGGAATCAGGTACGAAATTGTTCTGATTCTTTCAACGGGTAGGAAGAACTCATTCTAAATTTAAGTACTTTATGGACAGGTCATTATATTAGTTAAATCTCAAGATTGTGTCATCCAGGTCTTTCTATTCCAAGGGGTTAACATCTACAAATTTTTATACGATCCTGAATTTATGGATTGAATGGAATTCAAAAGAATTTAGAGCGAATTAAATAGAAATTAAATGCAAAGAAATGCATGAAACTTATTAATGACGTGTTCAATATAATATGTAGCTGCTATTACTTTAGTCCTTGGTATTAAAGAATGCACTCGAATGCATCTCAATTTCTTCAATTTCTTCAAAAAAATGCAAGGCAGTAAGACTGCCAATTACGTTTTAAAAACCGAGAAAAGCAGAAATAATTGCCATTTATTTATGATATAAGGAGTAAGATTTTTCAGTCGTGGAATTTAAATAATAACACTGGTCAATAAAATGTGACCTATGTGTTTACCCGTCGGGTTTTTGAGCTCTTTTAACCAGAATTTATTTTTATCACAAATCCTATAAGTTGGATTTTTTTTTTGATAATTGATAAATGATTTAAATTCACGCGAATTGTTTTCAATTTGATAGAATTTCGTTTAAATTTAATTTCAAATAAATTCAAGCGAATTGAGTAGAATTTTAGTATAATAATTCGCTTTGAATAAGCATACATTGTCGCATTACTAACTGTATTGTATGGGATAGTTTCCCTATCGTGTATCCTGCGAACGATCAGTAGTGCTGAAACTATAAAATTTTTTTTAAAATTTGTTCTCTGTTAAAAAAAAACAAAGAAAATTATCTCTAAATAATAAAGAGTTACTGTTTAGCCCAGTATAACTTTTTTATGTAAATCTCTTTTTTCTAATGCTTTTCCCCAGTTTTTCGTATCACAGAGTGTCTAGCGGACCGGGAAATCGGGAAAAGACCGGAAATTTTATTTAAGAATAGGAAGTTTGTTCTTCTATCGATTCGTGTAAAAAAATACTAAAAATCGATTTTTTCCGCGTTAGGTGCCTTTCCACGCGGACGGCCACATATGAAATGAGCCACGATGAAGGCATTTTTTGAAGCATTCAAGAAGAAATTGCAAAAATATTTCTAATTTTAATGTTTTCTAAAAATTTAAATAGAATATAATCAACATTTTACAAAGTTGATACAAAAAAGTTGGAAAAATGCAAAGACATCTCATCTTTAGAAAAATATGTAATAATAATAATAAAGTGAATACATATTTTGAATAGATTTGTTAGAAACCTTATGATTACTTATGATTACTACACATGCTGCATTATTCAAGCCAAATTCTGTACAATAATGGCGATAAGTTGCGATTTTATAGAAATTCAATTTTAAAATGATCTCAAGGACTTTTGCAAGTCTTCTCAAAAAATTGAAAAAATGACTTCATTGTAGATCATTTTATACAGAATTCCGATAGCTTTCAACCTGTTTGAGAGAAAAAATGTAAACTCTCATATAGTTACAAAACGGTAATGTAGTTTCGATTAATATTTATCACGGGTCTGTGATTAAAGATAAGTTTGCACGCATAAATAAATAATTGTTTTTTTTTACGACATACGTAGGGTAGCGTGGTCCGAAACCGACCGCCTAAGCGGCAAATGCAATTAAAGTGCTTCAAATTAATTTTTATCACAAAATAAATTTCGATTCTTTAAGGTAAACCTTATTCTAAGTTTTGAGCAACTTGACGAGGTTTTTGGGTACTGTTTGTTGTGAGATATCGAGATCGTAGCGAAAATCTGCACTTTGGTCGTTCTCGAAAATAGTGGTCGGAAACCGACCTCCCCATGGTCCGAAACCGACCCCCTATTTTTTCGCTGCGAATCAAGGGAAAAGACCGAATCGGCTTTTCTTTTGCAACTTGTTAGGAAAATAATACGATTTGGGAATGATTTTTCATTTTATTTAAAATAATTTTGAAGGCCTATTTTATGAGAATGCCATCGCAGCAACTGCGCGCCGCAGAATTCGCGGATCTTATTTTGGCGTTTTACGTTTGATCGATCGTCCCATTCTTAACAAAACATGTGTAATTACCGTTAGAAGTCATTAAATCAAAGTTTGACCTTCAAAAACACGCTAGAAAATCTTTGGTGCGCAAAAATATAGGGGTCAGTTTCGGACCACCTTCGGACCACCTTCTGGCGGTCGGTTTCGGACCACCACAACTTTTTCCAAACAATGATTTGCCGTTCACTTACAACAATGAAAGTGATCAAAGTTATATAGAGCGTGTTAAAGTATAGGTCATGAGCAATCAAAACAACCTACCTTCCGATTTTCAAAGAAACAATGAAGCACTTGAAACTGAAGTTCCATGCAGCTAAAAAATGCATCGAACTGCTCTCAAAACACAAAACGTCGCGTAACCATAAAATTAAATGAGAGAAAAAGATAGCTCTCTACCTTTAAATTGTCTGTGCTGTAAGAGCTTTCAAATCCTACCACCGACAGTTTGGGTGGCAGCACAATGACTGAGAAACATGTGGAGGTCGGTATGGGACCACCGGTCGGTTTCGGACCGTGCTACACTATATATATTATGTTAGAATTCCCATTCCTATACATTGGTTTGGGACAAATTCTAAAACGACATTATTAAATTGGTCGGGGGAAAAAATGTGATCAGGAAAAACCCGGAAATTTAAAATTGCCTGATCACTAGACACCGTGAATTATCTCAAGAACCATTTGAGTTATCGCAAAAGCAAGGTGGTCGTTGGAGTCAGGGTTAAGAAACTTGTAGGTAAAAAACGGGTATCTGATTTAAATTCAGCATGAAAAACTACTGCTGAAAAGACACGTTTCATTTCAAATACACAGAGGTCATATTATGTGAACCAGTGTAATTAATACTAAGCAGAATTTGTTAATCTATCGATTTACGAACTATTGAAGTTTTTTTCAAAAATGACATATTTTTTAAATTCTGTATGTATTTTTTAAAGACCAAGTACATATATTTGGATATAGGTATACGGTTCCTAATGACTGGAGAATGTTAAAAATGAATTTTCTAAAAAAATCCACGACTGAAAATGTTTATTTTCTCGGTAGATTTTTGACAATATGCACCACATTTTTCATAAATATTTTTTCTGGTATACATGTTTTTTCTATTAAAATTTCTTTTCAAACAAATTTTTTTTTTCAATTCTGTTGAAAAATGCCAACAAAGAGGGCAAATGTGAAGAGTGAAGAGAAGGTTTCTAGAATTAAAATTTATAAAATAAAGTTTTTTCTACTTTTTCCCATATTTGTGAACGAAGTTCCAGCTTTCACAGAGAATGGATTAGACTAATTTTTAAAAATATTTAGGTTAATGTTGTCAATGTGCATGAGGGAATTTCCTACGCCTGACATTCTGATGTCGCACTTACTTAAAGGTCGACGAAACTTTTCGCAAAAGATAAACCAAGTAAATGAATATTAAATGCAACGGGTGACTATGTGTGTGAATCCAAAGGTTCACAGGAACTCAAATATCATGGTCTTATGAATTGTTAATTTTTCTGAATTGGTGTACCAAAAGAAAAGATGTATAGAAAGTGTAGTGTACATTGCCAAAATTATGCAAAAAAAAGGCTAAAGTTGTAGAATGACGTGTATTTCAATATCAATTTATCCTGACGTACATAGCTGGAACTCTCTGCATGATTATTTAATGGAATCGGTCTAATAAAAACTTTGCATTTGCGAAAAAAAAAATGAAAATACACTTTTCACAGTTTGTAATTAAAAATCTATAGTTTTTAAAATCAGTCAAGTTTTATATGATGTGATTAAGTTTTATAATATAGTACAACATAGCATATAAGTAAATACAATTTATGTTTCTTTGACGCTATTATTTAGTCTCTTTAAAAAATTATATTTACATTAAAATTTTTTATGTAAGCCATTGTTTTGTAGCTTCTAGATGTTTGCACTTCTTTAGTTTGTAGAGATGTGCAAAAATATAGTTTCTTTTAAATTTCTTAAGAAAATTAATAGTGGAGATAATTATCTTGTTTTTACATTGTTACATTTTGTGTATTCGATGTCATCAACAATTTTTCAGAAAAATGTATTCTAGTCGTTTAAAGTTGTATTCAAGTAATTATCAAATTCTGACCTTACTCACTCACTTTATTTACTTTTGTTTAGATTAGATTTGCATATTACTGCTAGTTTTTGAGTTACTGCTACATGTTGCATCAGTAAAGCAACATGCATATTTCATACCCCATTGTAGATTTAGTATGTATAGTTTAGTATACATGGTTGGGCTTCGAGATATCCATATTTATACGAGCTTCAAACTTAGGCAAGCTATTAATGACTCGAAAGGAAACCCGACAGTTCTGATCTTTTTTTGACAGTAGAGGCGGTTCATATTGCTAATCAACTTTGCCAGTATGGCTACTTCTTCCCTGTGAATGATTCCAAGACTCTCACCGTTAAAGACGACAGCTCTCTTTATAGGTTTCAAGTAAGCATCATTTTCTAGATATTAGTATAAAATAAGGTGGATCGACAAACAAAATTTTTAGAAATCAAGTTTTTTTTAAATCAATTCATATTATTAAATACTTAGATCTTGAATTCATTTTTAATTTTTCTTTAGACTCCCTATTATTGGCCATGGCAGCATAGAACACCCGACAATGTGGAGTACGCTATTTATTTGGCTAAGCGAACCCTCAGAAATAAACAGCGCCATGCTCTTGAAGATTATGAGATTGTAGGTTTATCACCTACAGTTTAATTCAAATTCTAATATTTTCAGGGTGGCCACTACACCGTGCTACGATTCCAATGCAAAAATGGTACTGTTTAAAGCACTTCTATAATTTTAATTCATGTTAAATTAGAAAGACTAAATGGGACTTGCATGTTGGTGGCGGAAGTGAGAACGTGGTTAGTGTCAGGTGGTGAGAGGATTTACGGAATTTGTGTGGTAGGTGTGAGTGGAGTGTAAGGGTGGAAGCGGAGGAGGTGAGTAGGGTTGTGTGGGGTGAATTGGGGAGATAAAAAGTAATATTGAGAGTGGGTGTGAGGCGGGATATAGCAAATTGGGAAAGTGAGGTTAGGTTAGCAAGGAATCGGGGGAATTTGTGGTCAGAAGTCTTGGGCCTGCAAGGGTCAAGGGTGGTGCTCGAAAATTTGGGGGGATGTTAAGTGAGGGAAAGGGGTGTCTGCAAGGGATGTGAGGAATAGAAAAAAAAAAAAAAAAAAAAGGGAAATAAAGAAAAATTTGGCGGCAATAGACAGCATTCTGCAGAGACATCTGGCGGTAGCAGAGGGTACTGCATGGAGAGGTCCCAGTTACCGGCGGCAAAGCGGGAGGTTGGTAGTGAGAGTACTGGTAGTGACGGTGACGGGGAGAAAATTTTCCACGTGCCACGACAGCCAACAGAGCGTGGCTCAGTGTCTGGTAGCGCGTCAGGGAGTGGGAGAAAGCGGGACAGTGGGAACGAAGGAAGAGAGAAGGTGAGGGAGAGAACATCGAGCGTAAGTGACGGGGAGGATCTCTTGAAAAGGAAAAGAGACAGCCAAGAGAGTCCGGACAAAAGCGTGGTAGAGAGTCCGTTTAAAAAAAGCGGTAGAACCAGTAGGACACCCCCCCAAAAAATGGGGGAAAATGTGGAGAAGGAGGCTCTCGGTATACTGATAAGCGAGATCAGGGGGCTGAGGGAGGAATTGAGAATTAGAGATGAGAAATGGGAAAAGGAGATGAAAGAGATGAGGGAGAGAGTAGGGTCGTTAGAGAGGGAAAGGAAAGAAAAAGAAATTAAAATAAAGCAGATGGAAGAGGAAAATAGGGTGTGGAAGGAAAGGACGGAAAAAAGGCTTGAGAAGATGGAGGGCAGGACGGAAATGGAAGGCGGAGGTGGGGGGAGCGAGATTAAAGGTATTTGGGAGAGGGTAGAAAATCTGATAGAAGAGAAAGTGGGAGAGCGTAGGAGTGAGAAGGAGGAGAGGGCGGATAG
>CAKNXH010001270.1:103819-128769 GCA_932178445.1 Andricus quercusramuli | reverse complement strand
TGGGCTTCGTGTTTCGAAGGAATGGTGGAGTGGATGGTCACATAAAAGAGAGAGTGAGGAGGGCAAATGTAGTGATGAGGCAGGTGTGGGGGTTGGGAAAGAAGTTATTCGCAGATGATTTTGGAAGGAGAATGAAATTGTTTGATTCACTAGTGATGAGTGTGCTATTGTATGGGGTAGAAGTGTGGGGGTGGAAGGAAAGTGAAGAGGTTAATAGAACGCAGGAGAGGTATGTAAAGTGGACCCTGGGGTTGGCAAGGAACACGCCTAATTATATTGTCAGGAGGGAGACGGGGAGAGCGAGTGTAGGAATTCTAGCAGGGAGCCGGGCGTGTAAATATGAGGAGAAATTTTTGGAAGAGGGGGGAAGTAGGCTAGTTAGGGCGTGTTGGTGGGAAAAGGAGAACAAGGGAGGGGGTGGGAAGATGGAGGCTGAGAGGGAAAGGTATTTTAGAATGAATGGACTGCAGATGGATGAAGTGAGAAGGATGCACGAGGAAGGAAGGAAGGTTTATGACGTGGTTAAGCAAAACGGCATGGAGAGAGAGAAGACAGAAGGGGAAGAGAGAATAAGAGAGTCAAGATTCAACGGGAACTATGTGTGGATTATGCCAAGTGCAAGAGCGCAATATTTATGTGAGAAAGGAGAGAAAGGAAGTCAGGAGCTTATAGCGAGGATGAGGTGTGGGTGCATGGAGGGCTTCAATAGGTTCTGGCTCTCGCGAGAGAAGAGGATGTGTGAACTGTGTGGAAAGGGGGATGCAAGAGTGGAGCACTGGTTGGAGGAGTGCGTGGAGGTAGAAAGAAGTGAGATAAGCATGGAGGTATTGTTGCATGAAAAGGGGGAAAAAAGGGCAGTAGCATGGGTGAAGGGAGTGTTGGGTAAGATGGTGATGAAGAGAAGGAAGGAGGAAGAGGAGTGGAGAAGGAAAGATTGTAAATAGGAGAGAAAGTAGATATAAGTAACATGTAAATATTGTAAATAGTAGATAAGTAGTAGGTATTAGAGCGATAACAGAGGTTGGCAAGCGAGGCAATGCGAAAAAGTAGGGATATGCGAGCGAGGCGAAGCGAGGAAGGCAAGGCGATACGAGCGTGCGGCTTAGAGATAAGGAATGGAAGGATGTTAGTTTTTTAAGGGTTAGTTTTAAGAAAATTCTGTAAAAAAATGGATGTGTAAGCAAGTCAATTTTTTAAGGCCAGCAGGCTGAAAAAAAAAATAAACGTTTATCTAGAAAGACTAAATGTTAAATCGTTTAATTTTCAAAGCTTGAATTTGACAATTTCAATTTACAAGTCTCTAAATTTTTAATTGTTTAATTCGAAATGTTCATAATTTTAAAATGCGCAATTTTGAATGTTTACTTCCAACTTAAAAACAAGCTACTTTTCACATTCGGAAGAATTTAAAATTCAATACTTTCACATTAAACTATACAAGATTGTTTGGTATCAAACTTAATTTTCTCAAATTTATATAATATAATTTATAAATGAAAGTCTTAGCAATTAAAGAATTTGTAATTCATAACATTCCAAAATTGAATAATTTCAGGTCGAAACTTTATAAATGATATAATTTCAAATCTAAACTGTTTGACGTTCAACAATATTGTTATTCGAATTCTTCTAGATTTAACAAATTCATCCCAAATTGAAATCATCAATAGTTGAAATTTCCGTAATTTAAGTCCTTGGAAATTTTATCATTTCAAATTCAAAAATATTAAAAATGAAAGGGTTAAATTTTGTATTTTAATAGGTGAGAAATTTTAAGTTTTAAGCCGTCAATATTAAAAAATTGAATTTTCAAGAATTCGAAATTGCGCCTTTTAAAATTCTGCAAACTTGTTTCAAATTGAAAGCCTTAATAATTGCGCAATTACATATTTTAAATGTGATTTTAATATTGAATGCTTGCCCTGGCAAACGTATCGGATAGAATTTCTTTCTGAACCAATCCAAGCTATTCCGAATCACTCCGAAATCTGTATCCGATCCAACCTGAAGCAAGTTTTCAGTTCTTCTCAATCTGAATTGAATGGTGAAATATGAATCCGAATGATTCTGAACTCGGATTCATTCACATTGCACGTATGTATTGAAAAGGATTGAAATTAGCATTCGGATTGAACTTGAAAACTTGCTTCTGATATGTTTGAATTAATTGGGATTGAGTTTTTTGAATGATTCGGATTGAAGTCCTATCCAAAATTTTCGGAAGGGTGAAAAAAGCGTCAGAAATAGAAGATCGTTGAATTAAAAGTGTTTATACATTTTAGATTAAAACATACAAAATTGTTTGGTTTTAAAATTAAATCTTTCAAAGTTGTAGAATTATAAATTAAAGTAATTTAATACTTGTTGAAAATTGGACAATATTCAAAATTGAGCGTTTAAAATTCATGAAATTTTAATTTATACATGAAAAATTATAAAATTATCAAATGAAATTCTTCAAAGTTAAATAATTTTGAATTAAAACCCCTAAAATTTTTAATAATTTCTGTTTGATAATTTAAAAGTTGGACTATTTTAATAGTTTAATGATTAAAAAAGCGTTCAAAATGAAATTTTGTTTAGATTTTGTACGTTTAGTACCGAAATTTTTTTTGTATTAAATAGCGAAGCAAGTCATGGAAATAATGGTCAAAGTAAAAGATTCAATGATTCTTTTCGAAACGTTTCGGTCACTTTTTTGGACCCTTATCAGTCAGAAAACATTTATTAAGTCTGGTACAAGTTAACAATCGAAAAGAAAGTCAAAGTAAAAATCCAACAGAAGTCAAAAAACATGATTTAACATAAATAAATATTAAATGAAAATAAGTAAAAATATTAATAAATAAGGGCGAAATCCGGGCTTTTGCCCCTTATTTATTTATATTTTTATTTGTTTTCTTTTGATATTTATTTATGTTAAATCATGTTTTTTGTCTTCTGTTGAATTGTTAATTTGACTTTCTCTTCGATATTTAACTTGTACCAGACTTAATAAATGTTTTTTGACTGTTGAGGGTCCAAAATAATGACCGAAACGTTTTAAAAAGTATTATCGAATCTTTAATTTTGACCTTCATTTCCATGACTTGCTTCGCTATTTAATACATTTTGTAATTTTTAGTGCTTGTTCAATCTGTCGATTTAATTGTCCCAAAATTTAATATTAATCTCGGTTGGAAAATTTTTGAATTTGAACTATTTTTCCTTCAAATAAAAAAAGGTTCATTTTGGATGGATTTACTTTCAGATTTTACAATTTTAAATGTGTTCCATTTTCAGATTGTCTTATTTCGAAATCTTCGAATTTGTCGAATATTGAACGTTTGAGTTTGAAATGGTTAAATTTTGAATGTCTAAGTTTCCGTTCTAAACGAGTTAAATTTAGACTGGAGGGCAATGACGGTGTCCTTGCATTTTCAGAAGCCTTTGCTCAGAAGTTTCTTCTTAATTTTTCCGCATTAGATTCAGTAAGTTGGAGATTCTTCTTTGAATAGTTTAAATTATATATTTTTTTCTTCTTCAAAGTTTGAATTCGAAAACTTGAATAGAGAGGAAAAATCATTGCAAAACGAAAAAAATGGGATTTTTTTCTGAATCTGAAGTGGCCACCCTGTAATATTTAAAGAATATTTCTCTGATAATACTTTTATTTCGTTTCTTGGTGCTTAGGAGGCTTTGAGCAATCTTCGGAAGAATCTGCAAAACAAGTGGGACATAATCCAGTTGCAAGCTGAAGAGCAAGTACGATTGTCAAAGGAACGAAAGAAAGGGGATAAAATCGTGAGCGATTCGCAAGAACGTGCATTTTGGAGAGTTTACCGACCGCCTCCTGGATGTTCGAGTAGCCTTGAAGTAGTGCCCGTGCCCACTCGTGCAAGACCTGGACAGCCGCGAGCTCCTCCCCGCAAAAGGACTCTTACCGATTTGCAGCGCGAGGTACTTTTCCTTTCTCCGAGTCGAAAAATACTTTTTAAGGTGGTGTTAAAAGTCTTCCGATTTTGGCTCACGTGTGTAAAATTATAAATGCATTCTTTCCCATACTTTTTGCTGGGGTGAATCCGAAAAATTAGTATTTTCCTCAAAAATGAGTTAACCATTTTCATTAAATGATGTACAATGATTTTAATGTAAAAGGAGATAATTCTGTACATTTATACAAATTCAGTATATGCATTTTTAAGAGATTGAGAAAATAAAAACAACTTAGGCTAGTGGACCGTGTGCGTGTTCAGATTTGAAAATAATGTTTACCTTATAGAATGAATCACCCTACTGTACACTCACAACTCTGTAACCGTAAAGTTACCGAAGATTCGAAAATTTATGAGAAAGTTAATTTTTGATGTTATTTTTCTTAAAGCAAAAAGTGCCACCCTTATTCGAAGACATGAGAATGAAAACTGGATAAGGACTAAAAACGAAATTTTACAGAATGAACCAACAAAGTTTTCTGCCATAGTTTTTCAAAAATAAAATTTTTATAAAATTATAGAAGCAAGTGTTTCCCAAGAACTCTACCCGGAGATGTGAAAAAATTAAGAAAAAATGTTTTGTGTGTGAGAGGGGGGAAAAAGAAAATGGACCTCACCCAATTGTCATTTTCTTAATTTAAATATTTAATTTTTCGCGTGAAAAGAAAAATGATTTTTACATATTCCTAATATGTATCGATAAATACTGTTCTAAATTACTTGAAATCGTTAAAGACTAAATTTCCAAAAATTGATCCTTATCCAGTTGTCATTCTTAGATCGTCCCTTGCATTATAGGTTTCGACCAAATGGAGAAAAATGGACATACAGTCTTCAATCTAACTTTTCTAGCAAAATTAAAGTTTTTCAACTCTGTTTTATCGTTCTCATTTACACGTAAATGGGACAAAATCGATACTTTTTTCTCATCCTGTTTGACAATTAAAAAGTTTAAGGCTTTAATTCAGAAGCCCTCAGAGTTAAAACACGGTTTCTTCTTTCAGGTTGAGCTTTTGCGAAGTAGCGTGACACGTACAAGAATAAAGGTTTCAGTTGCTATTGAAAATCTAAAGTCTCACTACGAAACATACGTAGAATACGATCCCATGCTTACACAACCACAACCTTCCAATCCATGGATCACTGACGATCTCACTTTTTGGCTCCTAAATAGCCCTTTGTGAGTTTAATTAGAATGTTTCATTCCCATTTTTTTATTAAACATACTTCATATGTTTATTCTCAATTAAATTCTACTTTACTGTTAGGGTGGAGATTCCAACGGAAAGAAGAGTAAAACGGTGGGCACTGTCGATGGAGGAAATAATGTCGGATCCGACGGGTTTGCTGGAGTTCACGAATTATCTCAGAAAGGAATATAGCCACGAGAATATTCGGTTTTGGATGGCTGTGAAGGATTTGAGGCACAGTTTTCAGGCCCAAATACCTCAAAAAGTCAAATCAATTTATAGGTTCGTAAATTACGGGTATTTTAATTTTCTTACAGAAATTTTGGCAGAGTTAATAGCTTTATTTTTCACAGAGAATTTTTGGAAAGAGGTGCTCCCTGCGAAATCAACATCGACGGAAAGACTTTGGAGAAAGTTAAGGAGGAGATGAAAACCCCGACTAGGTTTACTTGCGATGCAGCTGCCGAACACGTATACACGTTACTTCTCAAAAAGGATTGTTATCCCAGATTCATTCGCTCCGATCATTATCGAAATCTGTTAGCTTCCGGAGTTCAACCACTAGTCAAGAAAAGGTATGGAAAGATTTCTAAGCAGGTGTCCAAACGCTGCTTAAGAAATACCATTCTTAAGAGTTGTTATCCGATGAGATATCGCATTTAGAGATGAAAAATAAGTCAATTACTAAATTCTTTTCCAGTGTGCAGTTCCGAGATATAAGGTAAGCTTAAATCGATGTCGATTAATGTTAAAGACTGTTTAGTCTTGCTGGTTACTAAAAAGCAACAAATCTGCTTCGAAAGATGTTTTCGGTGTATTGGGCATGACTAGTAACCTCGCGGATTACAAAATTGTACATAAGTTTTATCTCCAGCTAACAACTTTGCAAAAAATTCACTTTTCCTTACGTAATTATTTCCTAGAGACTGCAATAGCTTTGCAATTGTTAGAATGTCCCCTCACGGTAAGCTATTCTATGTTTAATGTTCAATATGCATTCAGAATAGTTCAACCAAACCTCTATATCTTTTCATCACAACCAAATTCCCTTTTCCAATTTTTTTTTTCTGATCAAGATAATTCCACAAAAATACGATAAAATGTTGGTATTCACTTCCCAAAACCTGTATCTCGTAATTGCACACTCATCAAAATTCGGACCCACCGTATGGAAATTAACCACCCTTCTGAAAATTCCTTTTTCATATTTCCGAATAAATATCATTAAGTACTAATACATTTTTTGTATTGCCAGATTCTTTGGATTTGGAGGCCAGGCAAAGAAGAAACCTCCTTCCACGTCAAACCCTATGCCCGGGATTCTTCAACAACAGCATACGGTCAGTGGAGGCTCTGGAGGAAGACGACGAGGAAGTGATCGAAGTCTTTCTGGATCAGCGCACGAACTCGCGGTTTGTGGAGTTCGTGATGTTTCGTCAACTCCTCGAGTTCCACATTCTCACAGCCAGTCGAACCTTACAGATATTCCATACAGGTTCGTGAGATTCTCAAATAAATCTGCTAGATTTAACACCGTGCTTTTAAATCTGAACGCTTTTGCTTTGAACAATGAACACGGAAACACTGAAACAATGAAAAAGATCTATTCCTAGAGTCGTTGAGCTGCTTAGCTGTAAAGAAGGTGTACGTCAATCGGTACTCAAAGTCGGTTTTATCGATCCGGCTTTATTTTCAGGGGTGATCTGGCTTACTTCGTAAAGATCCCTTCCAGGCCTAGTACCTATAGTGACGAGTAAGTCCCTGATATTCAGAGAGTTTCTTGTGGCATCCTGTGGAAATTATGTATCTGTATATATACCTTTGTACTATTCGTTCGATATTCAATTTCTCGCCATCGTTGTGGTTCAGTGTTTTTATCGAGTATTCGTTTTTCAATCTATTTCAATCGTACGTTCTTTCATATTCAACGCTGCTGTTCTCAGATCTATATATATCAATAACTTCTCTTTGATTCGTGTTGAAAATTCTTCTTTCCTTTGTGCTACAGTTTACTTTGTGCATCAAGTTGTTTTAACTGTTGAAAGTTCTTTGGTCTGGTTTTACTGTGAATATGACATGTCACTTCAGAAATGATAACGTACCCATCGATGTTAATCTTCTGCCTTTTTCATGTCTCTAGGGCCTATAAATGTACGTTACTCTTATTCTGTGAATGCAAAATACCTTTCTCTCCGTTCTACAGCCACTACACGTAGCATTGCCATCTTCATAAGATTACTCTTCTTTTATTTCATCTATGTATTGCTTTTATATATTTTTTTCAGCGTGGCCACTGAACTGAGAAGAAACCATAAAATAAAAGTGCATTTTTTTACTTTTTAGTTTTATTAAAGAAAAACTATCCTGTGTTTTAAATGTAATTTTATTTCATGTGAAATAATGTTTCAAAGACGTTTAATTTAAGTTTTTGAACTTTGAAGACTAATATTCTAAAATTGTGTAGTGTCAGTATATATCAGAAATATCAAGATCTGCAAGTAGACGTTAAATTGTAACCAAAAAAAGTCCACCAAATTATTTAATTCGATTTTTCGTCAATATCGCTCCCTTTTATTTTTTTTCCTGATAGAATATACAAATTTCTTATAATTTAAGCTTTAGTTAGTCTTAAGTCTTCCAGGTAAAACGAGTAACTGCAAATATTTTACTCCAACTAAATGAAAATATTTTATTTAATAACAAAGTTTAAACTTCCTTTCATCTAACTTTTCGGTGATACCATTTCTTTTAAGACTTTCACATTAATTGAAACCAATCATAAATCAATGTCAATCAAGCAAAACTAACTGCAAATAATTCACAGTTGATTAGAGTGAGACAAATTTTTGTTTATAATTTTATAAATAAATTAATGAACGAAAGTTCGTGCAATTGAAATCTATAGCTTTTGTATGAAATATAATAGATATTAATGTGTGATTATAATTATAAAAGAATAGCTATTATTTAGCAATTATTTAAACAAGTTTTGAAAACAAATATACATTTCGAACATTTTTTCATGAATAGGATAATTTTTTTTTGCGGAATCAACTAAAAATGTCTTGACAAAGATAAGACAGCTTTCTGCCTTTTTAGCAAATTACAAAAAACGGTTCATTATTTAAAGAATTTTTATAAAGAAATGCGCATTTTTACTATTTTTTTATGAATAGGCGTAATTTTTTTGCTAATCTTTTTGGTCTTTTCATGAAAAAATGTCAAAATGTGCATGTGCCTATAAAAATGGTTTATAAATTAACAATTTTTGGCAATTTAAAAAATACGAAAGCAAGAAGTCCCTGGCAAGACATTTCCAGTCGATTCCACAAAAAATGGGCCCGTACATAAGAAAATGGTCGAAATGTTTATTTGCTCACAGAATTCGTTTAAATAATTGCTAAACAGCTGCCATTTTTAAATCATTGTAATCGTACATTAATATCTGTCATATTTTATACAAAAGCTATATATGTGAAATAGCTAATCATTGCGAATCACGAAAAAATTACTTGTTCATTAATTTGTTTATAATATTTTTAACGAATTTTTCGCTCATTTTAACGATAAGAAATATCATTTCAATGGAAAAAATAATACATTGACATAAAAAATTTTCACTAGAAAAATAATATCCAGTGGGCTAAAGTCTAACCCACTGAAAATTGTTTTTCGTTACTTATAACATTAATTTATGAATGTTTTAAATGATTTTGAAAGTCTTAAAGGAAATGGTATCACTGAAAAGTTAGACAACGGAAGTTTAACTTTATTATTAAATAACAAATTTGGTTTCTGTTGGAGTGAAATAAACGCAATTACTCGTTATACCGGGAAAACTAACCGTCATTTATAAAGAACAGACATTAAAATTAATTAAGAATTTACCTTTCGGGCAATTTTTGTTCAAAAAGATGGTTTCCCCCCCTCTTTGAAACATTGGGAGAGCTCACGGTCCCACTAAAATGACGATATCTCGTGATCCAGAAGTGTCCCCATCAAGTTTTTCAACCCATTGAGGTCAGCTGGGTTCCAAAGTACTCCAGGCCGATATTACGGCCACGTATCTTTTTATTAAAATTTTTTCATCATGCTAAATTCTAATTTAAAAAAAGAAAATCAGTGGTTAATGAAAGGTGAAATTATAAGGAATTTGTATATTCTAACTGGTCACATTAAAATTCGTTCCAGAGTTTCAGAAATAATGATAATTCAAAAAAATGTGATGCCAAAATTCAACCTTGCGTAACTCTGTAATTAAATTTTTTTTTAATTCTTAAGGCACTGTCTCATATTTAACACCATCATTTCACAAAGTTTTATTAAAATTGAATGACCAATTTCAGATCCTGTTATTTCAGACGTACTGGCTTTTAATAGTTTCCAAGGGTTGAATTTAATCATTTCAATTTTCAAGTTTTCACATTTTCCATTGTTTAATGGCCAAGTCTAAATTTCCGGACAGTCCATACGTTTATCTACGTTTATCACACGATCGAGTCTAAACGTACGGACCTGGTAAGGGGAAGGGGAGCTGAAAAAGAGAAGGGCGCGTGGCTTGTGTACGGACGTATAGAAACTATCATGTTTAATTCGGAACGTTCATAATTTGAAAATGTACAATTTTGAATGTTTACTGCCAGCCTGCCAACGAGTCACTTTTTCAATTTGGAAGAATTTGAAATTCAACAATTATTATTTGAACCCTTCTAGTGTTGAGAAATTTATTTATAATTTTAAAGCATTAATAGTTGAAACTTACGAAATTAAAATCATTGCAAATGAAATCATTTCAAATTCAGAATTAAAAAATTGCATTGTTTCAAATTGAAAATCATAATATTTGAGCAATTTGAAGTATTAAGCCTTCAGCATTGAACAAAATTGTCCTTTTCAGGATTTCTTTTAATGCTTTGGATATTATTATTCCAGAAAATCAAATTCCAATGATTTTATATCACACATTTTTTAATTGGACAATTTTAAATTAGAAGCACTTGAAATTGAATAAGTGTGAACAAGCCGGGTGTAAAATTAAATATTTTCAATTAAACCTTTCAAATTATAAAATTTTACTTCAAATTGGAAGGAAAAATGTCCAATAAAAAAAGCATTCAAATTAGAGTAACTTTGAGATTAGAAAATTCAATCAATTTTGTTGGCTCAAATCGTTCAAAAGTAATGTATTAAAAACTGTCAGGTTTAAAATTTAAATTGTTTATAATATATAATTTCCAAATAAAGCCTTAATAGTATAATAATTAAATTGAAAACTTTCAAAATTGAATACTCTTCGATAGAAAAATGTGTTTTCTGAATTGTGAGTGGCCACCTTGTACACTTAATTATTTCTATTGAGATTTATGTACGGTATCCTTCTAACATACTAGTCATGAAACTATGCTGATTCTGTAACATACTTTGAATTTTCATTTTTATGTGTTGTGAAAACAAGTAGGTACCTTAAGTACATACTCGTATCTGTTATAAAGCTGCAGGTTAAATTGAAATACTTGGATATTTAGGGTGATTCTTCATTACATATATATATATATATATAATATATACAGCTTTTGACGGGAATTTCCTCATAACAAAACTAACCTGAAATAACCCCTTTAAAAATGTTGCCAGATGAGTTTTTTTACTCACTTTCCGTTGAAGCAGCCAATAAGAAGCGACTTTTAAAAAGAAATAACTAAATTTATTTCGTATACTTTGCATCCCACAATATTTATGAAGAGGATTATTTTACTAGTATCTAAGAGTATCTTGTACTTTTTGGGTCATGAGTCCACCATAAAGAGTTGTATACAATATTACAAACAATGCAGAATTTTCCTTTATGAAAGATGATCTTCCTAAAAATATTTTATGGAATGGCGCCCTTATTTATTAGGAATCAGAAAACCCTATATTCTAATAGACTAAAAGCAGAAGCAACAACATTTCCGGTATCTTTTATAACGTAAAAATCAGTATAAAATTAAACAATTAAGTTAAATCGAAAACTTTGATGGCGACCAGAAGAGTTGTGAGTTTACTTGTTGTATTCCAAACAACGGGGTTTTCTGATTCAGTTGAAAAAAAGTTGTTTTACACAGTGCAAGCTTCTATTGCAATAATTGACTTTTCATGTCAAACTTGAGCTCTAAAAAATATTTAAAACTTTGCCATTGAATGAACTGTGCATGACTGTGTCTGAGCTAACAAGCCCAACTTTAAATTAGGAAAATAGTGAGAAAAACTAAATCATATAATAAAGTTCCTGTTATCAGGGATGCTGGCGTGGCGGAAGCAACAGTTCGCCCTATGGACGATGTCTGCCCGTGGGATGCTGCACCTGGACCGAATGCCGAAGCAGAGCCAGATATCGCGGTACCAACATCATCTGGAGCAACGGCATCGTTTGAGGCCTCATCATTCGACGCCAATGCCGCTCTTTCACAGACCCTCGAGTCTCGACCCTCGCGCAAGAACTCTTCTCAATTAGATTCATGCAGTTCATCGTCTGACATCAGTATAGCAATCGCGGAAGTTTCAGAAAGACTGCGTAAATCCTGTGGTCCGTGCCCTAGCAGTTCGAGTAGTAGCACTGAACGTGCGACCACGGCTATGATCACCCGCAACTATTCAGTAGGTTCCATAAGTGGAAAAGTCAAGCTCTCCGAAACCAGCAGATCTTCTGTGTCGTCCTACACTTGTCCTTCGTCCCAGCAGTCGCTTGATCTCTCTCATCTAGTCGGAGAAAAATCCGAAACATCGAGTGTGGTTAGAACTGCCCCTGAAGAGTTGCAGGTTCAAGTTCGAGCAAACGTGAAACTTCCTAAGGATGATCACGTGCCCGGCAAGGCGCCCTTGATCAGTATAAGTGCAATTGTGGGGGACTTGTCTGGGGACGCGGTTGATTCTGAACTGGAGAGTATCGCGGGCCCGAGCTGTGAGTGCATTTCGAGAGAAGAACAAGCGACACAAACGAGTTATAACAAAGTTGACGTAGATGTGCAGAAAGACGATGATGGTGATGAAGATTTGCCGAAGACTACGGCGCCGGTTCAAACTGAACTGGAAACTGAGGAAGGAGCAGAAGAGGCGCAAGTTGTTCCTGTCTGGGAACCGGACACCCAGCAGGATCCAACCACCGCCACGACTGCGACAACTCAGGAGCAGGGAGACAATAATGTTAACGAAGTGTGCCCGTGGGAAGACGAGTAAGTATCTGATTCTTTATTTTTAGTCCTATTTTAAAGGGTGCAAATCTGATTGCTCTGTTTTCATGTTCCCAGAAGATTCCTGTATTAAAATATTATTATAATTCAAGTTATCATAAACTACAATTTAAGTAACAATTAGATAAAATTACTACAGGATTTTTTTTCAAATTACATTGAATATTTTATTTATCAATAAAACGTATCATTTTAAATAATAAAAATGAATATATTAAATTGCAAAACATCATTGAAAATTTTATATAATTGCTTATGTATAATTTTGAATTTTCGTAACTGGGGCATTATTTCTCGTATGTTTTAAAAATGGATAACGTTCTTCGATCAGACTCACAATTGAACTCTCTTAAAACTAATAGAAAAAGCGTCTTCTAATTTCGATAAAAGTGAAATCATAGATCTTCACTTTTGAATGTCAAAATATTTTTTAGTTTCAGTCCAATAAGAATTTTTGTTTAGTACAGATGAAAAATAGTGCTATAAATATATCAGGTTATACTATGACCTAAAATGTTTGAAAGAAATGATAAACAAAAGCAACTAGGTGTATTGTTTCTAGAACCATTTTAATAACGGAAGTGAAATTCCTCGAAGTCGCTACCCTGAAAAATACTTGAATGTTTCAAAAAATGTTGGAATGAAGATGATGTGATGATTGATGATATTTCCTTCTTGATTCTATTGTCAAAGTTGCATCTCGAAAACAGAAAATTTGATTTTTAAATGACACTTGTTTTGATTTTCCAGGGAAAATTGTAGAGTGGATACGCCCTATGTAAAAACTTACGCGACGTTAGGTTATTTGTAATTTGGACTTAGAACGCTAATCTTATATACGTTAGGGTTACCAGACGTCCTTGCGGACTTCGCTAGTACCGTAGGCGCGATTTGCCTTGCAGAGCGTCTAGAAAAGCCTGGGTACTTGGGTTGCTTTCCAAAGATGCAGCATCGGAAAAGATATTCTTCGAGATAAAGAGTGATATTCGATTTACGTAAATATTATAATATACTTTGCTTTAAGGCAGAAGTGGTTCTACTTTTCTATGTTAGAAATTCGCACTCTCGAATCTCTGGTAACCCTACGAACTTTAGACTTGAAACTTTGCAAATCCGATTCCCACTTCTTCTACTTCGCTAAACCCGAGGATCCAGAGTACTTCGCAAATGTGATTCAACTTTCTAGAGTTGTTTCACCTAGTAAGTTGTTCTCAGTAAATCGTCTTTTTGAAAGTTTTTATCGGCATTCTAATGTTTCCGAAATATTTTGAGACACTATTTTAGAGACTTTTATATAAATTTGAATGTTTTGAGTCATTTTCAGATCACGAACTTAATACGCCATAAGTTCTATTTTATTATTTACAATATAGAGGGTTTCAAAAAAAGCTTCGGTATATATTTTGTCAAATTATACCGATAGGTAGGAACCACTTTCAAGTGAGAGGATTTCTTTTTAAGCTTAAAGCACGAATACTGAGTTAGAAAATGAATGGAATACGAACACCGAATCCTTTAAAGATGAACAATTGAACACCGTACAAACGTACAACTGTACGAAGTACATATGATTGTGGCCTAAAGCTTAAGATTTTATTTAATTCTTTGAAAAAAACGTTTGCAAATTTCTGAGGGACGATAGGTTGCTATAAAGATACTGATAGTTTTTTACAAATGTATACATAGAGATCATCTTAGGCACGTTGTGTGGAATACATAATGTCTTTGTTGTAACCGCTTGGCGTTATAATGCTTATCTAATATTTATAAACGAGAGAAGATGACAAGTTAAGCAAATATCGTACATTTTAGATAGACGTTCACATCAATATGATAAGTGAAAATATATATGCATTATTCAAGTACTTTATTGTGCATGTGCATAGTACAGATTCGTTCCTGGGGATTCAGTCAATCTTGAGCCCAATGACCTTTCCCTTGGACCGCAGTCTTAGTCGAAGCACTTTTTGAAATTTTCATTCTTTTTCAACCTGAATAATCAAAGAAGCAAATAACTTTTAGTGCTTACATGTTTTTAAACATTTTTCGTTTCGAAATTTTTGTTTAATTATTTTTTAAGTTTGTTTCATCTCTTAATACTCTACAAAATTCTTTTGATATTAGATGAAAATTTGGTTCTAAGGTGGTACTGCACTGATCGATGTGAAAGTTTAATCTCGTAGTACGTCAATAGCAATGTTGCATAAATCGTTAGTCGTTTATAGTCCAGTCTGTAGTTCAAAATAGATGTTCTTTGTGTGTTTAAACTCTGTGGATATCTATTTACAATCGATGGCAACTACATCATCTACCGGTAAAAAAAAATAATTATCTAATAATCGAGTCTTAATTTATCTTTTAAGAACTATTCTAGGTTTAACATCCTCGTGTACACGTTTCGTGTTGCATGTATTAATATATTTAATGTTGAGAAATTTCCATGTCATCAAGACGAACTATATAAAAACCAGACTCAGGATTCAGGAACTGCGACTGCCCCAGCACCTGGAACCTTTGCATTTAACAAATTGTTAGTGTTAATCTCTAGTGTCGCTATTTACTGTATTTGATATTGTAGATTCAAGTTTAAAAAATGTTAAAATATTTCTCGTTTAAAAGAGACGTTTGGAGAATATTCCAAGTTGTGGAAAATGGATGTTGGACCTGAAAATTGATATCAGAACCGAAAATTGATATTATATTTCTCAAGCTTCAGCACCGTAAGTTTATTTATATTTTATTTTTCAACTATACTAGTCAGGAAAATACGCTTATCTTAATTAAGGACTTTTATTTTTTGGCTTTGTAATACAATTTTTGTAGACAATAAATATCATTTCTTATAAGGGTGGTTCCATTCTGTCGTTGTATGAAATGCGAATTAACTCTGGATCTTCGAGGAGAACTTTGTATGTAAATTTTCATGTAACAAATCTAAGATTTTAACAATGACTGTAATTTGACGGGAGCTCAATTTAATTTAAACTTGATTCTTATCGTAACTAGTTAATCAGGTGCAAATCACAATTTCACCGAAATGTGAATGCGAATAACTTGCCAGCGTTAAGGCTACGAATGCCGGAGCAAATCGGCAAGATTAGCGTACTGATGTTATTCTCATGTAGCTGTGGATTTTCTAGGCAAAGGTATTATCAGAATGTATGAGATGTTGGTGCGAATTATTGTTTATGAAACAAACTTGTTGCGATGAACTTGAACTCGACATTTTTTGGAGAATCTCAGAGAATCAAAACTTTGCTCGTAAATTGAAACGAGTTTTATGTGCAATCAACGCTTGTCGAATGAACTTGCTCGGTGCGTTTTATTGTTTCTCATTACCACGTTTGTTATATTAAATGTGTCCAAGGCGCAGAGATTGTAATTTGCTAAATTCAGTCCTTGTCTCTTAGGCAATTTTTCAGCGAAAATCAGTGAAAGTAACAAATGTAAATCAGATTAATTAAATCTACATCTAAATTCTAAATTCGATTCAAGCTAGGATCATCTTGAAAAAACGCTTCTAGTTTTTCTTGCTGAAATGGATGTCGCTTTCTTAAGAGAATCTTCAAAAATTTGCTAACATGAAACGTTTAATTGTTATCAAGAAAATTTGTTCTTGTTTATGTAAAAATCGTTGTTGCAAAAAAGGGGCACACACAGTTTTGTAGATTGGCCTTTGTAGACTGATTTATTCTCTGCCATTAGTAGACAATCTTAAGAGATTAATTTATTTTCAAGGTTTAGTTTTAAGTGTAAAAAAGTGTTTTTTATGTTTAAAACAGTGGTCGATTTTACAAAGTACAATGATGGACTGCAATTCTTTTTGTGTAATTTTAATAAGCCTATTTTGAATTGTACTCGTTTCAAAGTGATTATTAGTGATCAGAAGACTGAATATGTACCTGAGATCTTGCGAGGTGAAAACTTTCAAGTGGGCCCTCGTTTCTATACAACCACTCGTTCTTGCGCTATATTTCATTTCCCGTCATTTTTTGTCGAAGTTCATTAAATGTGAATTATTAAAAGATTATTTAAAGAGATCGATTTAAACGGAAGGATCCATCCAGTTTTTTTTCTTGTGTGCCCCCGCTTCTAATTGTAATTTTTCTCAAGAAGAAAAATATCGCTACGTTTTCTCGATGCCACGTGTGCACTTTTCTCTATATAGATTTTTTTTTTTTTAATAAGAGAGAAACTTCTTGTTACCACTTTGACGTTGTTAAGTTTTCACGATCGTTATCATGGCTTTCTATTTCTTAATCTTTTTTTGTTCTTAAGAAGAAAATGTAATGAACGACCGTCTTGACTCTCCGAAAGAGGAAAATTGTAGATTTTTCACGACTCAAAGATGCTGAGAAAAAACACTTTGACCTCGTGTCCAAAATTTCGAGTAGATGCTGATATTATTAAATGTTTAAGGAAAATCAAATAAACTCAAGTATAATAACTAAAAATGATAACTAAAAAATGCAACGGGACAAAGAGTTTCTCGCCTTTTCGAGATAAATAAGCGTAATGTTAAAACTTTGGATATTTCCGTAAAACGAAATAAGAGACGATATTAAACGCGATATTATAAATAAAAATTGAATCAGAATAATGTGTTAAATGCGCCATGTTATTGAATAATTCAGAACAGTAACGACTATGGACGTTGAGTAGTTGCGTATATGTAGCAAAGTAGAAGGAGAAATTGTAATTCAATTTATTACACTTCGTAATACGCTAGTGGCCAAGTGCATCGAGCACCGTTTATTTTGAAGCTGCGTTAATGTTATTACTTCGACGATGACTATTATATGATATAATTCACGTACGAGGAAAATGTTACTAGCTATACGAGAATACGTTATAGAGGGTAAAAAGCTTTAGTGTATATAGTTTTATAAAGTGTTACTAGTGATTGAGGATATAGCTGATCTACTTCGTGCTGGCGATAGTCTCGTTTCGTCGAAACTAAACCAAAAAAGGGGGATGAATGTAAGGAAAGAAATTTTAACCGAAACTCCCGACAAACAGCAACCAACTGTTATCGAAACGACGCGTATAATAACTGACTGTTTCATTAATTACATACTGTACATCGTATATTATTCAGATGATCAGTAACTTTGTTACTTTGTCACTTTGTTTAATGTACCGATCTACGGGTAACGAAATGTAAGCTGTCTAATACAATGTCCTAATATGAAATATTATAGTGCCATTAAAATGATTATAGTACTGAAAATGTTGGTTTATTTTGTTTAAAGAAAAACCTTTCATTCTAATTCTGTAGCATTTTGTTCATTCATTGGAATTTGGGAAACGGGAAAATAGAAGTGAGTTGCGGAAGCATTTTTCTCGTAAGTTCGTCAATGTATTGAGTTGAAGGAACTATATATTTCAGTTCATTTTCAGACATTCGAGCGGAAGTACTTAAATCGATCCGGAGTGATAGGGTCTCGACTGAACTGAGGGGATCAGCAAATGTACTGAGAATAGTTTGCAGAATGTCGATATCCGTGCTCACGAATGGCAAATTGATGGACCTGCTTGCATTAGCGGAATGCATTCAGTAGCAGCGACAACGATGCGAGGGACATCGTGACGGATATGCTAGGCACTTATCTAAACAGTATTGGTCTCCTCCTTCCTGTCCTTCTAGTTCTCCTATGGCGTCGCAGGTTTGCCTGGAATTTAGATAAAAATGTTTGCTTAAAATCGGTACATCTTAGAAGCTTACAATTGATCATTTTTATTTACCTACTTGAACTTGATACAATTTAAATATGGGTTTAAAGACATGTCAAACTTGCCCGATTTCTATCTTATCGACATTTTTTAAAAACTTACAGCCACATGAAATGATATATCGTTTGAAAAATTCGGGAGATTAAATAAAGGGCACTAAGGAATGTTTGCGTGGTCCTCAACTTTTTGGGAAAAATGTTCATTAATAAATTTTATTTTAAGAAAAGCTATTTGTCGATCACAGGTGGCACATCCAAATTAAAAATGCACAATTATTTAATTGTGTTTTAGGCTTTCAAAAGTTATTATATATAATAAGTTATATAAGTTATATAAGTTATATAAATTATATAAGTTAATTAGTCAGCCTGGTTCGCTGAAATCTCCAGGCTTATATGTTAAGTATATGAGTTGACACTCAAACAAGAGATTAAGTTGACAGAAGGAGTCAACTAGTCTGAGAGTAGAACTAACGTTTACACTTCGTCTGTGAGGTGTTGTCTTCACCTCAAAGACGACGTGTAAACGTTAGTTCTACTCTCAGACTAGTAGACTCCTTTCTTCAACTTAATATTTTGTCGCAAGAATAACTGTGAATTTTTGATTCGGATTTGCCCCCCTGTGATTGACAAAATAACTTTTTCATCATACCTCAATCGAAATGTTGAAAAATTGCCTGCATGACTCGGGCCGAGGTAACGATTTCCCTCGTGTGATATCAGCCCTCGCTTCGCTCGGGCAGCTAATTTCGCCCTCGTGAAATCGTTGCCTTGCGACCCTCGTCACGCAATATACTATTACACAACGCCCAGTCTGAAAGTTCGACTTTCGACGCCTGTGTAGCGCATCGAATGTGGCCAATCGCAGGCTATTTTATTTTTGTCCCGCTACGTCATCTACTTTCTGCCTTAGGGAAGAAAGTGAATTTCAGTCCTTCTTTCGATAGATTGTTCAATGAGCGACGACGTTGAGTTAAGCAGCCTGTTCTATTGCGCTTGCGTCCAACAAAATGTTTGAAAATTTTTGGAAATTTATCAAACTTTTGAAAACTTTTGGAGATCAACCTCAGCTGTCGATATGATCAGTCTTCAACATTGGAAATGCCTAAGGGAAAGTCGAACTTCCAGCAGGATTGTTTGTAACAAAAAAGTATACGTGTCAAGGGGAGAATGTAGTTTCTCGACTCGTGTGACACACTCAGAAATCGCTGCCTTTTCCAATTGGCACGTAATCTACTATTCTGAAATCTAAATATTGAGGGTGATACTTATTTTCTTGCAGATAAGTTTTCTTGTAATTTTAAAATTTTAGGGCAATACAATCGTTCTTCAGGGCCTTTTATTTATTTTCGCAAATTTTCAACTCGATATCTCATTTGAAGTGGACGTGACTTTTCAAGAAAAAAGAATCGATTCCATGAACATTATTTTAATCGGAAAATTTAAAACTGCAGATTAACGAGAATTGTTGTCAATGGGTGTGTGAAATTTTGAATTGGTCTCATAAATTTAATAATTTCAATCCGTTACCATGCCCAGGAAACAAGAATCGATTGAATGGAAAATATTTGAAACGGAGAAGTTAAGATTCCTCTGTTTTTTATTGGAAAACAACATTTACTGGCTAAGTTGTTTGAAATATAGAAAACTCCGTTCGAAGAAAGCCGTTAAACGTCGTTCCGATGGCTCAGATTAAAAAAAAAAAGAAAAAAATATCAACAAAATTAGCCTCGGCATAACTGCATAAAAGGTCGATCACCTTCGATTTTGTTTAGACTCGCATATTTTATGTATTTTATCATTTTAACTCTTGAAAATATCGATTTTCTTCCATGTTTTTGAAATTCCGAATGAGGGCATTTACAACTGATAGGCATACTTTCGACTCCTTTGCAACGGTTTTCGGTAAGGGGCGTAGGGTTGCGGGGCGAGGCTTTTGGAAAAGTTGGGAAAAGGGGTCGGCGGTGCCTATGAGACGTAAATGCTTCCCACTCTGAACCTTTCCAAATTCGAAGACACCCTTACCCCTTTTACAAATTCGAATTCGAAGGCACCCCGGCCCCTTTTCCAATTTTTCCACAACGCTCCCCCCAACCCACCAAAAACCGTTGGAAAGGGGCCGGGGGTGGCTATGAGTCGTAAATGGCCCCCAGTCGGGAACGTTTCGAATTCGGAGGCACCCTGGCCAACCCACCAAAAACCATTAGAAAGAGGTCGGCGGTGCCTACGAGACGTAAATGCCTCCCAGTCTGAACGTTTTCAAATTTGAAGACACCCTGACCCCTTTTCTTAATTCGAATTCAAAGGCACCCCGGCCCCTTTTCCAATTTTTCCACAACGCTTTCCCCCCAACCCACCAAAAACCATAGAAAAGGGGTCGGGGGTGTATATGAGACGTGAATTCCCCCCAGTCGGAACCTTTTCAAAAGCCAAGACACCCTGACATCCTTTTCCAAATTTTCCACAAGACCCCCTCCCCCCCCCCTGACCCCACTCCCATCACCAAAAACTGTTTGAAAGGGATCGAGGGTGCTTACAAGTCGTAGGCACCCGTTTCAAATTTGAAAGCACCCTTATGCTCATCAGTGCATTTAAAAAATCATAGAGGAAAATCAATCTCAATCGGCGGTGGTTATATGATGACCGATTTAAATGATTAAATTTATGAGATCGATCAAAAATTTCACAAGTCGATAGACAGTAATTCGCGTAAATCGGCATTCCAGAGTTAAAAAACGAAAAATAATTCAACGTAATATTCCTAAACTGGTAGGAGCTGTATGGTGGCCTGAATTGTTCCAAAAAATTTCGGTAGAGTAGGAGTCGGGTAAGTATTTAGATTTCTTGTTTTGAGAAGTTGTAGGCTCCGGAAGCTGCGATCATGGTTCCTTAAAGCAACCAATCCCGACGCACCTGGAACATGCACGTCATCCGCTTTTGCTCCTTCTGTCCCAGAAGGTAAACAAGAGCGGCAAATTTACGCGTGATAACATCGGGCAACACTGTTCCTTGAAGTCAGGTCTTTAGCCACGGATGACCTTATGCGGCAGACGGGACAGTTGGAGATGAAGGTTTCACCTCTGGATACTTTTTTAGAGCTATTAATCTTTGTAGAATGATATGAGGAACAGTGTTGACGGACCAAATTAAGTGATCCCAGAAGAACAGCCTTTTGCATCCGGTTCGCGATGGAATGAGCCTGACGCTGGCAAGCTGGAATCTTGTTGAGTTGGCTAATAAATGAAGCTTTCATGCCTCCAAGACAGCCGATTATGAGAACTACAAGATGGACTTTGTAGCCTTGGTACAGCCTGCTGAGCTCGAAAAGAAGTACCTGATTTTTCGCCCGTTTTCTTCCTCCTTTGCCGTGATATTACCATCGGCAGCTGCCGAGAATTCAATCACGTAAATGATCTTGGTCTTGAGAACTTGGAGGACAATATTAGGCTTCGTAGCACTGATTGAGTGGTGGAGAACGAGAAATTCCAGTAGCTCTTACACTGATCATTCTCCACAACGGACTCGAGTTCCCCCTGGGTGTATGGCAAGACGGGCAATAGATCAATACCATAAAAGTGCCTAAGGTGGCAATATAACACTTTTAGGGCTGCATTGTGTCTCTCTATGTACCCGTAGCGTGCATATTTTGAACATTGCGATGAAACCCAAGCTTGGCAAGCCTCTACCCCCTTTATCTCGAGGGAGGTATATTCGAGGTACGGAAGATCTAGGATGATTACTTCGATGGTTTATCGTCATCTTGCGTGTGCTTCGGTCAAGTTGCTTCAACTCATCGACGTTCCATTTTACTGCACGAAACGTGTAGAGCAGTATAGGAACGGCCAGCATATTGGTCGCCTGGATCTTATTCTTTCCAAATCATTCGGAAGCCCTTCTGAGAATTTGGCGTTACCTTTTTCCATATGCCGTCTTTAACACACGCACATTTCGGGTTTCCGCTTGCGGTATTCCAAGATGTGTTTCTCCAATACCAAGATGTTGAATGGTATTTCCGCATATGAGTTGAACATCCTGATCGCCACTCTATCATGTAGTTTCTAGTCTTCCTTGGTGTAGGTGGACACAGGCACACTTGTCCAGGCCGAAGCTCATGCCAATTGCTTTAGAGTACCTATTTACCGCCCCCAAAAGGATGTTAAGGTCCTCTTTCGAGGAAGCAAAGAATGTAAGGTATGTATAAGGAATGTATAAAAGGTGGTTGATCTTACATTCTCTTCTGTTCGGCGGGCCACATAGATATGCAGAGCTTTTGCCTCGGAGCACAATATATAGAGGCAAGAGGGAGATGCAGAAAAGTATCGGACTTATAGAGTCTCCTTGGAAGACCCTCCTCTTATATGTGATATAGCTGGTAGTCACTTGTCTTGTATCAGATGTTATGACAAATCTTGTCGGACACAAGAGTATAAGCTCTTTTATGCATTTTACTTTTTTTTTGACGCACCACCAGTCACTCAAAGAGCTTCATAAGTAGCTCATGGTTCGTGTTATCGAATGACTTACGGTAGTCAATCCAAGCCATGGACAGTTTGCGTCGATGCCTGATCGAGTCCTGGATAATACACCTGCCTATTAACAGGTTCTCCCTGCAACCTGCTAGCCCTGTCTTGCATCCACGTTGTTCAACTATTGCACTCCATACCGACTCGATAGATGTTAATATCCTCTCTTTGAGGCTGCCAGTGAATAGCTTGTAGCTGGTGTTTCAACAAGCTATGGGCCTGTAGTTCTTAGGACTTGACAAATCCCCGGTCTTAGGGATTAAACCCGTGCGGGTTGTTCTCCGCTTAAGAAAGTAGTAAATATGCGAGCTACATGTTGGTGTGTAGAAGTGAACTTCTTCCACCAAAAGTTGTTGATTTTATCTGGCCGTGGCGCTGAAAAGTTTTTAGTTCTAGCGATAACTTTCTTCACTTCTTCAGCAGTAACTTCTTCAGCAGTAACTTCTTCAGCAGTAACTTCTTCAGCAGTAATTAGTGGACACTCTTTCTCTGGACCTTGTAATCTTTGCCTACGGCAAAAGTTACGGAAGAGTGATATATCTGAAACGTCTTCATTCAGCTGATACGTATCTCCATATACTTACTTCCAGAAGACGTGAATCTTTTCTCGACTAGGCGGATTTTTAACGGCACGTGACGTTTTATTGAACAGACGAGAAGAATGAGTAGAAAAGGTGAAATTTTCCTGAATCCACTTTACCCGCCGTTCTAGGCACAGTGCTGCTTGATGCTTAACTTCTCACACTTGTTCAGCGTGTAAGTTGCTTTCCGTAAGGTTTCGAGAAAGTGCCCTAACGCTTGGAGTGTATTTTTTATTTAATGTTATGTAGCTAATCACGCACTGAATATTTGATGCATGCCATCTCGCCGTTTCAATTTTGAACTAAAGCTGTGCAATACGTTCGCGAGTCTTACTCAGACGTACTGAAGTATCGTCACTTCTATTGTCGCTAAGCAGGGAGACCACCTTCTCGTAAACTACACAGTTCAGATTCCAGAGATTAACATCTTCGGGGAGTAAATCGGGGAGAGCAGTATAAGCTTCAGCTAATTTGTCCATCCTGAGAAAGACTTTTTGGTGAATAGATCTCCTCCTACTTCAGATGTTGGCCGTCTTTTTGGCCGTCTTTTTGGCCGTCCGTTTTTTCGCAAAAATGATATCTGAGCTCTTATATTCTGAGGCGTTTGATGAACATATTCCGGGTGCATATTGACCCAATGGTCATGTAACCTCTGCATGAATCCTATTCGCACCGGTGAGCTTCTTTGCCAACAGGTAAGGATGTCCCTCCTGAGTTTGTCCGACCATTTAATTCGATGTTCTCGCGTTTTTCCAAGGCCATTGCCTGGTCGTCGCCTCGGTTCGGTCCTATTGCCACTCCAAACTGAACCATGGCCTCCATCCGAGAGAGGACTATTGTGGGTGGCACTGCGCGATACTGGTGTCGTAACCGCATAATTCGTTGCATTGGGGAGTTTGCCCAAAGCAACGTGGCTGACTGTAAGAGCCAGAGCTCTCGGGCAATGAGGTCGCCACATCCCTATTGTTTAAACTTTTTCTTGGGTGAACCCGGTTTTTCTTCATAGCCACGGACTATGTCAAGTGACAGATGAGATGAGGATGTTATAATTTATTTTAATACGATGTTTGAAATCATTTGCGATGATGTTTTGTAGGTACAAAATTAGGAGCATGGTGTAGTTTGCAGTTTGTCTTTATCGCTGTTATCCTTACACAGCGGCCGTGAGTGTTGGAGGTGACAACAGTCGCCTCCGGATGCTTTCTTAGAGATACCATGTTGATTATCTGTTTATTATTAGATTATATTATATTTGTTTAAACTTTTTCTCGGGTGAACCCGGTTTTTGTCATAGCCACGGACTATGTCAAGTGACTGATGATATGAGGATGTTATAAGTTAATTTATTACGATGTTAGAAATCATTTGCAATGATGTTGTAGGTACAAAATTAGAAGCATGGTGTAGTTTGCAGTTTGTTTTTACCGATGTTATCCTCACACAGCCGCCGTGAGTGTTGGAGGTGACAAAGCAGTCACCTCTGGATGCTTTCTTAGAGCTGCCAAATTTATTATTATATTTCTTGTTTAAACTTTTCCTCGGGTGAACCCGATTTTTCGTCATAACCACGGACTAAGTCAAGTGACTGATGATATGAGGATGTTATAAGTTAATTTATTACGATGTTAGAAATAATTTGCAATGATGTTATAGAAGCATGGTGTAGTTTGCATAAGTGAATGTCTCAGGCTTAAAATGTTTACAACCCAATATATATATAT
>CAKNXH010001270.1:81436-103719 GCA_932178445.1 Andricus quercusramuli | reverse complement strand
TACTCGTTGACAGATGTATTTAACGATTATACTTGTTCCTTTCTCAAAACCAAAAATGTAATTGTTATATCGAGTTGGAGCCTCGTGAAAATTTATTTTTTAGAGGTTTCAATAAAATAGAAAGAACAGTCTTATTATATTTATTATTTTATTCTCTAAACAAAAATGTGAACAATTATATTCTCTCTTTGAAAGCGTCTAATGTTTTGACATTGTTTTTAAAATTTTCTTAATGTTTGACTCCACATACTAAGTACAGATAAGCAATTTTTCCTGAAGAAGGCCCGCATTGTGTGCCGAAACGTCGATAAGGTTATTAAAGAACGATGTTTAGAGAACTAGAATCGTTTTTATTTATTCTTTTTTTATACTGATGGGACCGATAGACCGAAGAAAAACAATATTTTTCGAAATTTCATTAAAGACGACGGTCGAAAAAAAGGAGAGGCAAATTCTGGAGTTACTCCGAAAAATTTGTATTTTGGAGTTCAGCTCCAAGTTTCGCTTGGATTCATATATTGGACAAAGTCTGGTTTTTACCCCATCATTCACGGACTGGGTTGCAGGCAAGTGCATGATTGGGGGACCTACAGCTTAAGGTGGGATCCGAACCACCAGAACCTCGGTAAAGGTACATAGAAAAATTTCAAGAAGTACCGGCTCAGGGATCAAACCCCGGACCTCTATGGTGAAGCCCGAGCGTCTAACCAACTGAGACACTGAGGCTCATAATTTGATTATTATTAATGTTATCATTATTTATTTCCTTATTGAAAACTCGTATATTAGCAAGCGTATGATAAAGTGTATGGAAAACACTGTCTTGACAATTAATAATGAAAATGGAAAAAAAGATTGCTAGGATTCCAACTTCAAAGATAGTTTGGAGCTCTTCAAAATTAATATGTTGAAATTGGGATGAAATTGTGTCGGAAATTTAAAACATTTAAAAATTAAAACTACAGACTGTCTAGTATTAAGTAATTTTCCGTACATTTAAACCCATTTTCAGCTCATTTCAAATACGAAAATTTCTGTAATACTAGTTCAGCGCTATACTTGACCGGTTAATCTTACGAAAAATTTCGTAATACTATACAGTGCCTAAAAATATTTCTATAAACCCTCGTTAACTCGAACTTTAACTCGATTTTAATCACATTTCAATTTCCAGTCCGAAATATGTACATGTAACTCAGGTAAAGTTACAGCAATTATGTATATTTGTTAGCTATACATACAGAATTGATTTTATAGTCCCGCGGTGCACTTCATCTACAATCAGCAACTTTATCTGAAGAACAATGCTTTTACACCACTAATATAAAAATCTAAGGATTTTATATTTAAAAAACTACTAAATCTGACGTAAATATGTACACGGCCTGTCTTACTGCGTTCAAGTTTCGTTACAGACTCATTACTCTTAGAGACTGGCGCTCAAACGGATAGTGATTCACCTTACAAAATTTTCCAAAAATATGCAAATGGAGATATTGAAATGATTGATTTTGGGGTAGAGATTCCAGAACTGTAACTCTCCCTTCTACCGTAATTAGTTTGAACATACCTGCATAACAGGTTCGACACATTACATAGGCCCATAAGGTCCCGCGACGTTAATTATAAAAATGACTCACCAAGGAGTATGAACGTGTTCTTGTTAAGTGGAACAAAAGAACCGGTGCGACATCGGAAGTTGTTCGAAGTTCATACAGACCGAAATTCGTGTTAATCGAATAAAACTTCATAAGGCCCTGTATAATCCTGCCGGGACCGCAATAATTTCTGTACGTGTTAACCGAGAGTTCGTCTTAACTGAGTCGTGTTAACGAGGGTGTACTGTATTTTGAATGCCTATTTTTAAGCTGTGGATTTATTACTTTTCCATTATTTGAGTCGACAAATTATTAATACGGATAGGTACTATATTTTAAACAGTTTTATATTGAATCTGCCAAATTTTGTTTGTCCTGAATTTAACACTGTTCAATTTTGAAAAAAATGGTCTTATTTTAATTCTCATTTGTTGATGCCTTTGAATTTTACATCAATTGTAATATATTTTTAAAAATCTCAAATTTTATATTGTACAATTATATGCACTTCAAAATAAAAAATATTCCATTTTTAACGCTTCTTTTTTCAATTGATTAATTTTAAATTGATCAAATTCATTAAGTTTCAATTTTAAAGCTTAATATATGGAAATGATTAAAGTTTGCATTTCTACATAAAAATTGTTCAATTTTGGCGCGTTTAAATTTACAAGTGTACAATTTAAATGTTTCTTTTTTTTCAGATTGTTTAATTTAGAAGCTTTTAATTAAAAATTGTGTAACTATAAAAGCTTCAAACATACAATTGAGTAACTATTAAAGCTTTCAATCTGATATTCTTCAATTTTTAAGAACTTCATCTGAAAACGCACAATTTCGAATGCTGTAGCATTTTGAAAGATTTAAAATTGAAAGAAAACAATTTCCAATATTTCAATCTAAAATTATTTACAATTTTAAGAGCTTCAAGCTAAGAACTGTCTAAGACTTATTAAGTGAAAATGTTGAAGATTACAAAATTGAATCTCGAATTGAATATACTGTCATTTTGTGATGGAAAACCAATTTGAAAATAACATTCTAAACGAGTATGAAAAACGAAAGCATAATTGCGAACGGAAAATGATGATGATGATCATTATTAATTCATTCATTCGTTGAATTATACTTACGGACAATAGCAAATCGTTTCTGGACAATTTGGCGGATATCGAAGGCAATTTGTTTGGCACCAATTTTCCATTCCAGGTATTCTTCTGTAAAGATTCGTGGGCACGCAAACTTGTGACCTGTGAAAATTTGAAATTCAATAATAATATTATTCTTAAAAAGTTCAAAAGCAATAACATAATTCGTATTTAATAAAATATATGGATTGCAAATCATTTTTATTTTAAAAGTGATGCCGATACCTGATTACTAAGGGGAATATGTTATTTGGTGAAACATAATCCCTGTAGTAGAGAAGGAAGGGGTTGTCCTGTTGAACAAATAATGGAGGCACTCCAGCTGTGCTAGTAACTATATTAACGTCTGCACAATTCCTGAAAGTTTCTGGCCTACCACATCCAACAGCCTCTGTACCATTGTCACACGTCCCCCACATATTTCCTATTTAAATTAAAATAATTTATTTCATAAAATATAAATATAAATTATGTGGAGTATCAGCTACTACTAGTGAAGATTTAAACAACTTATATATAAACTTGCGGTGGCGATATATGATTTTTTTATTTACTATCATCAATCGCGATTTCAGAGGAAAAACAATTTAGAATAATAATAAAAATTTGGAATAAAAATTTATTTTCTAATTTTATTTGCGTTAAAGGTTATGGAAAATTAATTTTCCTAAGATTTTAAAGAAAATTCAAAAAGATTTTTAAAGATTTCAAATACGTCAAATCAAAATTTTAACAAAAAAGTCCATCTTCAACTAAAAAGTTGACTTTTGGACCAGAAAATATTCCAATTCCAAATCAAAAATAGATGAACTCATCCAAAAAAGACCAAGAAGATTAATTTTGTAACAAAAAAGACAAATTTTCAACGAAATAGTTACATTTCCAACCAAAGCGATGAATTTTCAACTAAAATTATGAATTTTTAGCAGCAAAAAAATGAATTTTCAACAAAGTAACTCAACTGTTAACAAAGCAGTTGGATTTTCAACCAAAAAAGATGAATTCTCAAAGAAAAATGCAATAGTTGATATTTAAATCAAAAATATTTGAATTCATCCTAAAAGAGAAATTTTCAACAAAATAGTTAAATCCTCAACAAAAATAGATTCATTTTCCGCCTAATAAGACGAATTTTCAACTAAATACATGCTTTTTGCTTCCTCATAGAGGAAGCTTTGTAATGGTAACATTTTCCAAAATTCCTAAATTCATTTAATTAAACCGTCCTTAATTTAAAAATGCATAATACAGTCAGGTTTTCGACAACCATGTATGTGAGATATCATTACACCACATTTTTTAGATAAGATTATTTTTTGAAGAAATTTTTTTTGTACTTTTTTCCGTTATAGTCTACATGATGTTCTTATCAGACTAATTTTGTACTTTAAATGCAAATTCTACGTAAGTGAACTGTGGATTTACCTGTGTAATAATTCCACTGAATAACGCATTGAGAACAAGTAATATAAGGCGGTAAGACCACTTTATATCGGAAAATGGCCTTTTTCTCTGTATCGGGTGGAATTTCAAATCTGACGTCATTGGTACCAGAGACGTAGAGAGGATGTCTATAAATTAAAACATTGATTAATAATTCTAAATAATATTTATTTAAGTAGATATTTTAATACTTTGTTAAAATTATTCCTTACCTGTCGAAGCATTCTTGAGTTGCTTCTTGCAAAGGGTTGTTATTGGGACAGAGGTGCATCTCAAAATACCCCTGGTGATTGGACGTTAGCTCTATTTCGACATCGATTTCCTAATGAACTCATGGTAAGTAAATTAAATTCGTAAAAATTATTACAATATTATTTGCCTAGAAGGCGTTTGTATTTTTCTAAAGATTTTTTATTTCACAAAATTTTATATTCTACCATTTTTATTGTTTAATAAAGACCTCGGTTCGAATCCCAGCGTAGAAGTAGTCATAAATTTACACACACAGTAATTATTTTTAAATTTTGACAAGTTCGATGGTTTTATGTACGCAAAAATTTGAGTTATTGAAAAAGTAATTAGAATATTGGAAGACTTGATTTAATTTTCAGAATTAGTATTACCTCGCCGACAGTGTAGTGCCTGACAATCGTTCCTTTTGCATATTCACCACCAGCTTCGTGAGGCCTTGGTTCCGCTACATGATAGGCATCACCGCAAACCCCGCATTCTCCTTCATTCTGCACCCATTGCACTAATCCAGGTAATTGAAATTTACACCAGAATGAACTTTGATCTTTTATTGCTACGATTCCGAAAGCAAAGCCCCGACCGCAAGAGATTTAATACTTTTAATTGCAGTTTCTAAATCTGATATTTGCTGATGTATCATATGAAACTATACTAATTGAAATAGAACAAAGTCGTCGACGAATTCCTTTAGTAAGAATTTCTAATAATAATTAGCATTTTTCTATCAGTCATCATCAAATTCTACTGATTTAGTTCATACTATAGTAGTTACATTCATATCTAATTCATCTGGCAATAAAGGGTCTAGCCGGATAAGATAGTCAAATCTGCCTTGTAGGGAACCTCTATAACTAAATACATCCACATATTCGGCATGTATAGAAACCCCTTTTCCTAGATTTTCAGACCCCTAGATCCCCATGGGGCAACATGGGACACCATAGAGTGCTGGCGAGTTTTTTTGCAATATCTCGGTCAATTTTTGAGCTAGGAAAAATAAAAAAAAAGCAAATTGTAGGGTTTTTCAAGCCCTATAAACCTGTGAAGCCGAACAATTTTTTGGCGCGAAATTCAAATTTTTACAGCCGTTTGAAAACTTCAAAAATTTTTATATCGGAAACAAAGACCGACTCCTCGCTAAAAGAAAATTATGTTATGTATTTTTGGCTCAAAAATTCCTGTGATTTTTTTCAGATTTTTAAAAGTGGTGGAACGACCTCAAAAAAAATAAAAACCACTAAAAACCGCGTTTTTTGCCTCTAGCTCTTTCTACATAATTCCTACGATGAAACCAATCACACCATCGTATTCTACGTAAAAAAATACAACGAAAACGTGTATTAATTTTTTGAAAATAATTTTTGGCAGCCCTTCAAAAATTCAGCAAATAAAAACGATGAGCCCGGTTCACATGCAGTGCAGACATTCCAGATTTTTACGTCTTCCAATTGCAAGGGAAACCCAACGTAGAATACAATGGCACAATCAGTTTCATCATAAAAATTATCCAGAAAGCGTCAGAAGCGAAAAACTACAGAAAAGTTCGGTTTTTGGACACTTAACGCTTTATAGAAAAATATTACGATGAATCCGATTGCGCCATCGAATTCTACTAGAAAAAATATATCAGGAATTATGTATTTCTTTTGCTGAATTAATTTTAATAGACCTTCGCAAATTGAGCAAGTAAGATCATTCGACCCGACTCACAGTGACAATAAATACAACGATAAGCCTCCCGCTCAGTCACCTGGCCCTCAGGGGTGTATGGCTATGTGGGAGGGCTCTGTAACACAGTTCATACATTTAGATTTCGGCTCTAGTTCCTTCTAAACAGATCCTACGATGAAACCAACCACGCCATCGTATTTACACGTACAAAAATACATCAAAACGTGTATTATTTTTTTGGAAATAAATTTTGGTAGACCTTAATGATTGGTGATTTTTAGCGTCATTTTTGCAATAAGGAAATCTAAATGTATGAACTGTGTTACAGAGCCCTCCCAGATAGCCATACACCCCTGAGGGCCAGGTGACTGAGCGGGAGGCTTATCGTTTTATTTGTCACTGTGAGTCGGGTCGAATGATCTTACTTGCTCAATTTGCGAAGGTCTATTAAAATTAATTCAGCAAAAGAAATACATAATTCCTGATATATTTTTTCTAGCAGAATTCGATGGCGCAATCGGATTCATCGTAATATTTTTCTATAAAGCGTTAAGTGTCCAAAAACCGAACTTTTCTGTAGTTTTTCGCTTCTGATGCTTTCTGGATAATTTTTATGATGAAACTGATTCTAGTATTCTACGTTGGGTTTCCCTTGCAATTGGAAGATGTAAAAATCTGCATGTGAGCCGGGCTCATCGTTTTTATTTGCTGAATTTTTGAAGGGCTGCCAAAAATTATTTTCAAAAAATTAATACACGTTTTCGTTGTATTTTTTTACGTAGAATACGATGGTGTGATTGGTTTCATCGTAGGAATTATGTAGAAAGAGCTAGAGGCAATAAACGCGGTTTTTAGTGGTTTTTATTTTTTTTGAGGTCGTTCCACCACTTTTAAAAATCTGAAAAAAATCACAGGAATTTTTGAGCCAAAAATACATAACATAATTTTCTTTTAGCGAGGAGTCGGTCTTTGTTTCCGATATAAAAATTTTTGAAGTTTTCAAACGGCTGTAAAAATTTGAATTTCGCGCCAAAAAATTGTTCGGCTTCACAGGTTTATAGGGCTTGAAAAACCCTACAATTTGCTTTTTTTCTATTTTTCCTAGCTCAAAAATTGACCGAGATATTGCAAAAAAACTCGCCAGCACTCTATGGTGTCCCATGCTGCCCCATGGGGATCTAGGGGTCTGAAAATCTAGGAAAAGGGGTTTCTATACATGCCGAATATGAGGATGTATTTAGTTATAGAGGTTCCCTACAAGGCAGATTTGACTATCTTATCCGGCTAGACCCTGTAGAGATCAACGTAAAATATAAAAAATGATTGTTATAAATATTAAAGTAAAGTTTTACTTTTACTCTCAATTTTGAGAATTTCACTTCAATATTCACGGTGTGTATTCACTTCGAAAACCTGAAATTTTCAGGAAATTTTTATATTCCTGTTAAGACCTGGAAATATCAGGAATTGATTTCAGAAGCGTGCAAAACAAAATTATATAACAATGTTTTTCCAGTTGTAAAAGTAGCTTTGTATTACTGGATTTAACTATTTTATTGAAAATTCGTTTTTTGTCGGGAATTAATTTTTTTACCTTACAATTTAACTATTATATTTTTGGTTAAATATGTATCTTTTTTAGTTGAAAATTAATCTTTTTTTGTAGAAAATAAATCTCCTTGGTTACATTTTTTAGCTTGAAAATTCCACAGTCTGGTTAACATTTTCTTCTCACTTGACTGACAAATCTTTCTTAGTTGAAAGTTTGTATTTTTTGGTTGAATTCAACTGTTTTTTATTTAAAATTAAAATCTTTGTTGTTTGAAATATCAACTTTAGCATTTTTTATTGAGAATTCATCTCTCTTGTTTGAAAATTCAATTACTTGGTTCAAAGTTGAGAGTTCTTCTTTTGTTTGTTTAAAATCAATTCGTTGAACTATAAATGTAACTATTCATTTTTTGGTTGAAAATTGATCTCTTTTTGATAAAAATGCAAGTCTTTTTTTGAAAATTAATCTTCTTTCTTGAAACTTTACCTTTTTGGTTGAAAATTAAACTATTCCAGAAATATTCATCATTTTAGTTCAAAATTAATATTTTTAGTTAAAAATTCATCACTTTGGTTGAAAATGCAACTATTTTGTTGAACATTGATTTTTTGTTGTTGAAAATTAATTTTTTTAACTGAAAATTTACAAAGTGTCTAGGCTCACCGAAAATATATGTACTACGCTCAATGAATTCCGGTGAACCTAGACACCCTTTTCCAGTTCCCCTGGGCTCACAAGAAATTTTGTTCTACGTTCACCAAATTTTGCTGAGCCTATCGGCGAAAAATATAACCATTTCTTTTTTGGCTCAAAAGTTATCTTTTTTATTTGAAAATTTAACCATTTGGTTGAAAATTGATCGCTTTTAGTTGAAAATTCATGTATTTTGTTGGAAATTCATCTTTTTGGTAGAGGATTAATCTTCTTGTCGGGTGAAAATTCATTTTTTGGTTGAAAATGCAACGAATCCAGTAGAAGATTCATGATTTTATTTGAAATTTCCTCACATAGTTGTCAATTTAACTATTTTAATGAAAATTCGTTTCTTCTGGTTGCAATTTTTTTACCTAAAATTTAAATACTCCATTTTTGTGAAAATTGATAGTTTTTAGTTGAAAATTTATTCATGTATTATCTTGTAGGAAATGCAGTACTTTTACTAATTGAATTTACTAAACTATCCATATAAATTTTTCTTAAAAGAATATATTCTGTCTAATCCTACACCTGGAAAATATATTTCATTCCAAATATTAATATGTTTTAAAGACGCACTGAATTTTAAGTATAAAGGTAAAATAAAAGTTTGTTTAAATTATTATTCAAATGCATGGACTTCGGAAATGAATTCCAGTATTGATGCATTATTTTTTAGTATTATTTATTTATTTAATTATTCGATAGTAGTAATATATCAAAGAATATCTTGTGATATAATTTGTCAATGCTTTCTAAATTAATCATATCAATTAAATCTCTAAAAACTTTTGCCATTAAGAAATTACTTATTTTTCAATAGAGTCACTTTCACAAATAAAAAAGAGAGGGATTAAATTTTACACATGAATAGTACTATTTTTGTACATATAAATTGTGTAGGTATATGTTTTGAGTCGATTATTTAAAAAATGTGAAATACTCCGTACTATAAAGAATTATGCCTGGAACATCTTGAGAAACCTGGAAATAACTTTTTTTCTTACGTCACTATACTATTATTGTACTCGAAGAAATACACTAAAAAACCGAATTGAGTGTCTTTAAAAAAAAACAGTGATGGGTTTAATTTCCTCGTTTACAAGAAAAAAGTTTCTACCATTAGAAGATTTTATCTAAAGTTTTATTATTTGAAGGGATAATTGTATCTTAACTGAGACTACTCCTAAAAAGGAAGAGATGGATTCTTAGATTGTTGATTCAAGTTCTACCTCTTGAGTTTGCAAATTGTTATTATCTTCCCTCATATAAAATAAGATTTTTTTTGGAAGTCAGTTTTTACACCTTTCAGTAAAGAATGTGCAAGAATAAATTAAATAACCAAAAACTGGTTATTTTTAGCACAAGTTTTATCTTTTTTCTAAAACCTCATCCTTAGGGTTAATTTAGTATAACACAAGAATGCAGCTTTTGTAATTTATGAATCGTCCCTAACATTTATATATTTATGCTAAGACGAGCAAATATAATGTACCATAAATTATAAAAATAACTGCCGTGCAATGCAGGCACTAAAATAATGAAAGGGCCGACTATTGACATTAACGTCTTGTGTTTTTGAAACGTTGTTTACGACTTTTTTGTTCTTAATTTCTGTAGCGATTCTGGATAACCCAAATATCCAATCAACAATTAACAATCTTACAGACTCGATAATTGGTAAATTTTTTCGTTTTCTGTCCCCGTTTCACGATTGCTCGAAATCATTATAGTGAAAGGTTTCAAAAGACGAACCTGCATACCCGCCACAGAAAAGTTCGTTGTCGTTGTAATTGACAGGATTTGGAAAGCCAAATCGCCACATACTGTTACGAGCGGGCGGATCCATCAGTCTTCCATGGCCAGACACGCGAGCCTCCTTCAGCACCTTGAGAAAAAAGAGAGGCTTTATAACCTGAGAGTTTAATTGAAAAAAAAACTACACACACCTCGTTGTTTCTTTGTGGGGAGTGACTTAATATCAGGGAAAAACGAGAGTATTAACTATAATCGGAGCAGCGAAAGGGACTGGCTAAAAAGTCGCTTTCGTCGAATACTTAATCTCGAGGGTCACGTAAAGTGCATAATAAACGAGATTTTACTTTCTTCAAGGTGTCTGAGAATTTGTCGAACTCACCTGCATAAAGAAGCATATTGTCAAAAGGTACATGTCCCGATATTTGTGCCTCGTTATCATAATTCTGAAAAAGAAGTTGTAAACTTTATAAGATTTGACGAGAAAGGAGAGAAAAGACAATAGTCAACTTTTTTTAACTATTGTAATTTTAATCATACAATGTGTACTAAAACTGTTTTTCTGTTATATTTTCACATATATAGAAACATTTTGCAGAGTTAGAATCACATAGAAAATTGATATGTTTTTCTTAGATACATTCTATATTTTTGGAAAAACTTTATGAGAAGTAATTTTTGACAAAAGAGTTTCATTCTTCTTTACAGTAACAAAATCAGAAAAGATTTGCTAAAAATGTAAGGCCTCCCATTTTTTTGAAACTGTTGGAAATTATTTTTTAAATGTTCAAAATCAGTCAAGACACTTTCTAAAAAAGTAATAACTTATTTATCGGTAAAAATGGTTAATGGTTTATACAAATTTTAAACAAAAATTCATACTCTAACTGTTTCTGAATATGCATAATCTTAATTTTTCACTTGTATAATAGGTATTAATGATTGTATATTATGAGAAGATCTCGCCGCTGCCGCCACGGTTTCCAAAATCGAGGATTTTTTTATCATACTAAATTTATAATATTGTATTATTTATATTGCACTAAACTGACCTATCCAGAAATATAGATCCAATTTGTATGTATGTTTTTGAAAAATTTAGTAGAATATTGTACTGAATATACTACCCCCTCACAGCATGAAACATCGGCGGGATGTCCTGCGCACATCCCAGGATATTCGAGGGATATCGCGAATGATATCCTACAGAGCGAAAATCTCGATATCCCTGGAATGACCCAAGGATATCTCAGAATATCAGTGGCGGATTTAACGGGCAGCAAAAGAGACACTGCTGACTGCCCCCCCCCCCCCAGCAGAAGGGCCCTCTTCCATCAGAAAGACCCCAGAACCCCAATGCTCCGGTGTAACACTAAACTGGGGCCCCCGAAAAAATTGCTGACCAGGCCTTTTTTCTTAAATCCGCCACTGCAGAATATCCTGAGGACATCCCATCAATGTCCCAATTTTATATGCCAAGGATGTCCCCAACATATCCCAATTCAAATCTTTTTTATCATATTTATGACAAATAAACAATTTTTTATATTCTCTCACCACTGTAGGTGAGCACACTTATAAAGTGTCTGATTTTGAACATTTTTCTTAAATAACTTCAAAGAGTTCGAACAAAATGAAAGGTTTTAATTTGTTCGAAACCCTTCTCTTTCTGGTTTCCTAGTAAAATTAAAGATGAAACTCTTTCTGAAAAATCGGCTCTCACCAAGTTTTTCTAAAAATGCAAAACTTGCAGAAACGTTCTAAAAAAAACTAAAAAAATCTGTTAAGAATTGTATTACCGTCTAGCTTAATTTGCCCGTAAAAATATATTATCACAATAAGAATTATGGCAGTGGTTCATAAAAGACCTGTCCTCTAAGTATAGAATCTCACAATTGAAAATCGATATCCAGGACATATCCCGATTCCGGATGTCTTTTATCTCTTATAAATTAATTATTCAACGTATTGAATGCAGAAATCCAATCAAAGTAATTTTTAACGAGTTTCTATTCGTTACTGATTCTATTATAATTAGGTAACTGATTCTCGTAAATTAAAGTTTTCTGAACCTTTGAGAGACATCCCGAGCAATTTGTTTGCTTTGATAAGTTGATTGAAAAGTAATTTTGCACTGTTGACAAATTGGACGTCTATATGCCGACACTTCACTTCAGAGGAATCGATCTTAATAAAGATAATAAGACCTGAAGTAACATGAAAGTATCACAGCGACTTTATATTATAAATGAGGTAGCTTCATGTTTTTATTTCTTCCCCCTTATGGAATTAAAAAGAATACTGCAAATGAATGGCATTACTTACGGGCATGTGATACTTACCGCATATACAAGCCAAATCAGTTTTTTCGGGGTTTCCTTCATAATAATATATATTCTTAACTGAAACTTTGTGATATAGTGAAGAATATGAAAATATACGTCTGGGTTTAACCCTATTTTTTGAAAAAATGAACAAAAATTATGAGATTAGTAAAACAGGAAGTAACCGTTTTCAAATTATTAAAAAAAATAGAGTGAACCAATGTCCGTTTTCAATTTTTTATAATTTCCTAGAATTTTTCTAATGTTTTAGCGGAAAATATTTATTATTGCAGAGAAAACCTCAGAGATACTGACATGGCTCGTATAGTAAGTATAAAATACCCTTAAGACATCAGCACAAAATTGGACCTTGTTCTAAAAGTGTTTTTTGTAATTAACTTTTAGAATCTTTTTGTATGCGAAGAAGTGGCCGAATCCATTACCTGGCCCTGCTAAAAGGTGCCGATTACAGTTATGCGGAACATGAATGATCCATTAGATATGTGAGGACATTGTAAAGGTAAGCGACACGCATATCACGTGTCAAGATCTATGTATGTGTAATAATGATTTTATGTTCGTTATCGACACGTTCTCTCATGCATAATACAAGTCGGGATATTAGGATTTGAGTACCATGGGCGAACTGCGGGTGACTGCCCTTGACTTAGCTCATTCCAAGGTTTCTACGCGAAGTGTATGTAATATTGCGTAAGAAATTGAGTAGGTATTATGCCAAATAGGTCGTCACGACAGTAGTATTACATTCACGCCTCCAAGACTTTTTCTCTTCAAATTCAACCAAATTTATTTTCTTCCATCCTTCTGTACATGTCCCCGAAACCCTAAGGGCCTTTTTATATTCTGTCCGATTTAAATTTGTCTTTTTGTCATGTCTCAACTATCATAATTAAATTTAAAGTATTTTGATTTGTTCCTTGAACATGGCATGACACGAACGACGAAACTGACAGTCTGATTTGGATTCAAATCACCTTGATAAAAAAATTGATCGACTTGTAAAAAATGGTTGGGATTAAAAAAAGATGTATAAATTCCAATTAAAAAGAACGCCTGTGCTGAAATGTTAATGGGAGATATATTTTCAGATTATTTACATCCTATTTGAAAAGCATAAGAGAGTTTAGTGAGTGTAATGGTGCGGGTAGAATTAAAACAAGTGTATGAATTTCAAATAAAAAAAAAAAAACCTATGCCGAACTGTCCCTGAACTGTTTGAAATAATGGGTTCCGGTCCATGGCTCCTTCATGAAGTAAATTAATTTAAGCACGTTTTCCTGTACAGGAACTTGCGTAGGGTCCTTCATTGTCGTTTAAACTAAAAAGATACGTAAATGCTGCCCGAGCTGAATGGAGATATTTAAGAAAAAACCGTTTGCGCCAAGAACTTCAGTACAGGAACACATTTTCAGTATTGCAAGTGAGCATTTGGGTACGTTGCATGTGCTCCTTCTGATTTCCAAAAAAAATATTATTTAAACAATTTCTATCAGAAAATGTATCTACTTGCGAGTTTTTCTAGAATCATATCTCAGCTATATAAGAAAGACAGAGACAGAGCCAAACCACTAATTAATTCTAGTGGACTAGTTCTCATGTAGGATTCAAAGAATTCAGAAGAATTCAAAGAATCAATCAAAAGAACTTAAAGAATTCAAAGAATTCAAAGGAATCCAAAGGAATCCAAATAATTAATAAACGCCGTGACTACGTGTACAGAAATTTCGATACGAATAGCCTGATTGTTTGGTACGAATTGCGGGACCTGGAAAAGGGAATTTTGCACCGAAATTTCGGTACACATGGACACTACCATTCAAGTATGAACTACGAAGAATTCAGGTAAATTTAATGAAGTATTTAAGCAAAAATAATAACTAATTGAACCCGTCGCTCACTTTTTGCTTTTAAATTAGTCATATTTATAACGAATTCAGATTTAGTTGAGGGAAATCTTTTAAAATGTAGCAAGCGTTATAAAGGTTTTAGAATTCAATTACTTTAGTAGATACAAATTCATTAGAGTCGATGTAAACCAATCTGAATTGAACGTAAATTTGAGAATATTACGAAAATTCATAATAATTAAACTTGAATTATTCTCCCACCCTCACCAGTTTCGCACACTATACAGAATTCAAAAGAATTAAATTTGAATTCATAAGCAGGTGTCCACTAAAAAAGCAGTCGGGTTGACTTTACTATTGTGTATTTATAAAAAATTCCAATCTATCCAATAGTATCAAACAATGCAAGAAAAGCGCATTTTCGTTAAATGCGACTATTCTTCATGTAAAATAAATTTGTAAGCAAGTCACGTTCAAGTTCACTTATTAGTCTTGATTCCTCTGGTGTCTTACAATCTTACATTATCGAGATTATTTGTCATTCGAAGAAAATTGCAATTACACCGTTTAAAATACAATGGTTCACTATAAACTAACTTTAATTTAATGCTTATTTATTTAGAAATCAAGCGTCCATTCATTACGTATGGATCATTCTTTAATTTAAGGCGCACCCATCCTACCCCTTACGTAATTAGTAGATATATCCTTATTTATGAGTTATAAAAATAATTAATTATTACGATCAAAATAAAACTTTTTCTTTTTCAGATTCAATGAAAAAACAAAATAATGATATGCATGCTTTCCGGTTAACAAAAAGGCATAAGTCAACAGAAATAAAAGGTGAGAGGACGCACAAAAAGTTAAAAAAGCTTACGTGAAGATTAAATAATAGTTTAAAAAGTAATCCAAAAATAACTTGATATCCGGTTGGCCTCGGATAACATAAGAAAGATGCGATCATAAAATTTCCATCTTGATCAAGTTTTCATCATCAGGCTATAGAGTAAACGTACAAGTAGTCGGACAAATAGCATTACCGTCATATTTAAATCATTGTAGGGACTTATCTTTAACTCTTTTCGAACAAAGATTCACATTTTTGGACTCTATATTCATTTATAAAGCTGACCGAATTTTCGAGATTTGTACAACGCGTTTTTTGTCAAACGGATGTTTATGAATCTTTATGTTTTCAGGCATTCTGCATATTCTAATTAATATACATTTCAGAATCATTGACTTCATTGCCAAAATTGTGTTTATCCCGCACAGGATATTAAGTGGATATCGTACGGGACGGAAATATCGATATCCTTGGAATATGCCACGGATATCCCGGGAGAAATTTGGGACATTTTTCATAGGATATCCCATATCCTGCCGAGATATACTAGGGATATGCCAAAGATATCATTTTGCTGTGAGGGTTATGACTACGTTTTATTTATCTCCTGATCTTAATCGTCCGACTTAAGAATCACTGCCAAAATGACATTCACAATAGAGGTCAGACAGGCTGTCCAATCTCTGGGTAAATTAAAAAATTCTGCATCTTAGTTCGGACAGATTAAAAATCTCTAAATATGCAATACATACATTGAATTTGCCAAGGATTTTGAACTTTAAGTCTCCCACGTTTGAAAAATGCAGCTATTTCAGTCAAAACTTAATTAAAGTAAGTCATAACTTCAAAATAAAAATGTTCTATTCGCTAACACATAAAACAGCACACATACCCAAAATGGCGATAATAGCTGATCGGCTTACTAAAAGTTTTCAATACCATAAAATTGATAGAAGTTCACAAAAATGTATTCCCGTGCGTGTCACTAGAAAGTATGCAGAAAACTAACATCTATTTACTTTTGATAATCATAGTTTACTGTACTATACTAACTATAAAATATACGCGACTGTCCGACTACTGATACGTGTCCGGAGAATGGTACATTTACCCAACATGCCGGGGGTTCATATTACGCAATAACTTAGGTTTACAACTTTTGTATCATTTATATATTATTACTTTACCAGATGCACATCGGTTTATTCAATATTTTCTTGAATTCTATTACTGTACAATATTTTTTCTTTTCAGAATTTTAATTCCACTTATTTCATCATATTTTTTTACTATCCTCCATAAATTGATGTATAATGAGATCAGATAAGAAAAGGGTGAGGTTCAGGAAGCATTGCTGCGGGATTGACAATATGTAAATGTGCTTAAATGGCGAGACTTTTCGACTACTGTGGTTGGTCCACGCGATCAAGGACCTTAGAAAGGATTTTTTGCGCTCCCTTTTGTGCATGTCAATGTCCTACGAAAACAGCAGTGGTCGGGGTAAGCCGGATGAGGTGGAGGTGAGACAAACTGCATCGAACACATGCCGAAAGGACGAGTCATAAGTGGTTTAACTATTAACTATATCATCGTGACATTCATGACATAGGAGCAGTCAATATATACCTACATATATGTATATGGATACCTAAATATTTCTTCAGGCGAATCATCCGCTTTTTTAAGACAGAGAAAATTTAATAAACATCAACCAGCATGAGAAACATGTATGTTTATAATTAACACCTGATCACCGTAGTCAGAGTGTAAAATTCCAAACAAACGAATAGTTCGCCCACCTTTCCAATCGGCTACTTTTTTATGATATTTAAAAATATATATTTTTTAAATAGTGTCATTGATGTATTCAGTGCTTTCAACAGGATTCAAAGAGAAAAAATGGTCTGACCTAATTTTCTGAGAGAATTAAGAGAGAAATGAATCATTACTTCCTAGGTGGAAATTGTAGAAGCACCCGAGTACTGGTAAACGTAAATCCCCTAATGACGACTAATGTTCTGTACTGCCCTAATACTGGCCAAATATTACTGGCGTGGTACTAAAAATACCCCGGGTACTCGACAGTAGTGTGCCAGTAAAAACATAGTTATCATTATAGGGGTCCTCCAACTGCGTGTCACCCGTGTGGACAAATTTCGTGGCGCTGTACTGTTTCTGTCTAGTCCGCCTTAAGTCGACACTGGCGCTCCACAGGCTGACTGTCCAGTGGCTAGACTGCGGTGCAACGCTCGGATCGACTAGCTTCTAGACAGATTGGCTATTTTGACCAAAAATAATTATTAATTAAATAATATAATTATTTGTTATGCCATAAAAGTCCGAAATATAGATTTTGCAGTTAATTAAAAATATGAAAAAAGTGTTTGCACAACAAAAAAATGAAGAAATGAGTTTCCGCAAATCTCTTTTACATACGCCGGGTGTCGAACTTCTGATGTAACTTTCTATTATATTTTTGTAACTTTGTCCCGTCACCTTAACATCTCGGCCATCCAAAAGTTAATTTTTTTTTCATTTTTGTCGGATATGAATTGCAATTCATTACATCCTAATATTTATTTCAATCAAACATGAACAATTTTTAAACATTAAAAGTGCGTGATGTGTGAATAAATCATTGACAAAAAATGAAGTTTGTATGATTTTACTTGCGATTAGGCTGCGAAGTAATGATTGTTTGTAATTTCAAATAATTAATATGTCAGGCATAATTATCATCTACGCAATCAATAAATAATCAAAGCAAATTAAATCATTTATAATAATATTTCATTTACCGGAATATCATCAATATTATACATATTATAATTATTATAAATTCAATACAAATTTGTTATAACTTTACAGTATAATTCAATTGAAAGAAAATGTTTTTAAACATTCTTAAAAAAACTATTCTTAAGAATACAGTTCGCGTATTAAGATTTTGATCACCTTCAACAATTATTGTTTACTATCTTAAATATGTAATAGTTTAGAGTTAATTATTGCTTGAGTATTTGTGCAATTGTGTATTGTAATTTCCTAAAGCTTCAATTCAAAAATTATTATTTTGCTGCAATCTGGACAATTGTTAGATGTTCAAATCCGTAACGAACTCCTAGATAGTGCTAAGACTGGGACTAGACAGCAGAAAGGTTTGAATCAAACACGTAGCAAAACTAGACAGCACCAGTGTAGCGCCAGGCTAGTATTACGTAAATAGCCAGGCTTGATAAAAGGTTTACTGGCTTTAGCATGATTAAAGACTGCCAGAAATTTTACCACACGGGCAGTACCAGTACAGTGCTGGTAGTGAATTTCCACCTAGGTTCTTTACATACCACATTACAGAAATATAAACATTTCTGGACCCGTAGACCAATCAGAAAAAAGAACGTGCAGCTCAGGTAAATTTTCTTAGTTTACTGTAAAAGACTATAGGTATAATTTTACTATAAAGGGTTTAGACTATATGTATAAATATAGTTGCAATAATGTGGATTGGCAACTCTGAAATGTAGACTTGCATAAAGAATAATTTTTTTATGTTTAAAATGTTCACGTAATTAAAGCATTTCAAAATAAAAAAAAAAATGAGTGTTTTAAATGCAACTATTCTTTTTGTCAGTTAAATGCACACTTCTACCATTAATGCGGCTTAAAATTGAAATAAATAATTCAGGAATATCACTGTGAAAACTAGAATTATTTGTTTAGCGCACAATTTTGTCAGATATTACTTTTGACTCGATGTGTCCTGTTTTTGAATAGGACAACTTCACGTTGAATACTAAAATTATTTTTTTTTTACAGTGACTTTAAAGAGATAAAGCTTCCATATGTGAGAACCAGATTTTTTCTGGTTTTAAGATAAGTTTAGAAGCATATACAGCCATATTGTGCGAAGACACATTGTTTCAAAACTTTATGCCATAAAGAAGTGAGTTTTTTACATGTCGCTTTAATTAAAAAATACTGCTGACACTTGGCATTACAAAAAGTCCAATTTGCATGCATTTTTATCCAACTAAAATAATTCATACTGGAATTCCGGATAACAACAAGGTAGTTTAAAAAACCCTGAATGAGATTGTCATCAGTCTGAATGTATAATGATGAGATTCAGAGTAGTGTTAATTGGAACAGGATAAGTCAGATCTTTTGAAGGTACACTCTAGAAAAATAACTAAAAATAGAGTTATGTAATTTAATTTAAGGCTGTGTCTATACGCTCACCAAAATTCGGTGCACGCGTATCATTGAGAAACAGGAAAGTTAGGTAGGTTCACCGAAATTCGGTGAACGCAGCATCAATATTTTCGGTGAGTATGAACACTTCGTTCATTTAAAAATTATTTTGTATTATAGTATTAATTAACTATTAGTGTAATAAAATAATAACAGTATCGTGTATACTTTGATTATTTTAATTAAATGGATTACCTTCTCCAAATCATATAAAAAGTACAAAGTTAGATTTCTCATTCCAAAAAGTTGTTATTTAAATTAAATTTATATAAAGCGATTTGATTGAGGGTGTTGGATGTGAAATTTAGGAAGAAAACTTTCAAAAACTATAATTGCAACTTAATTTTTCTGTACAGCCTATAACTTTTCATTCTGTAATTTCTTTGATTATAAAAGAAATGAATAAAGGTGTTAGAATTTTTCATAAATTTTGTATTGAACATAACGGTAACACAGCAGGAGGTACTTACGAATTGATACGTGATGGGTTTGACAATTAAAAATATGGATTTAAGTAGGTGAGACTGATGGTCACGTCGATTGTGTGGTTTCGCGACTGAACCAGTTCACTGAAATGTCTTTCAAGTCCGAGTGCCAAATATCCACATTTGAATAGCGTTTACAGTCGTGAGTGGAAGCCCGCGAAGCACTGAATCTTTAAATTGAACCGGGCCCCGATAAGACCTACGGCGTGGCAGGCGAAGAAGAGGAAGCAAACGTGAAGAGAAGGGTTTGTAACGAGGAATGGGTCTTCCATTGATGTCCTGGGACGTTTTGGGACGTTTTTTTGGATATTCAAAAGTCCCAAGTGAAATATCCCTCATAGCAACAGAACATTGTGGGACTAAGTGCATGCAGAGGTGTCGCTTTTTTTAGCACGTGTGTAAGCATGCTACAAGACTTTTTCGTAAGCAATAACTAATTAATTAAAGGGCCGTTAAAAAAATTCGTCGTGCGCTATTTTGAAAACTTTTTCCACCCCTATCCTTCTTCGTTACAGATTATTCCACAAAGCTTGAACCCCCCCGGGTGAGGTCATAAATACAAATATCCCCACCCTCCTTTTCAAATCAAAATTTTTTCTTCAATTTCATTTGATGAACACCTAAAATAAGAACAAAAAACATAAAAACATAATATTTTAACAGATTTCAGAGCCCAAAATGCTCTCATGCCATGGGAAATAAGGTGATTTTTCACAAAAATAGGAGAATAATAGGGAAATAAATTCTTCTAAATAAAATTAATGTATAGCTACCATATTGAATTTAATATCGAAATATATTGCATTTTCAAGAAAATAGTTGAGTTTTTGAAGAAAGAAGGTTAATCTTCAAACACGAAAAACTAACTTTTTAGGTGACAATTGAATTTTCTGTTAAGAAAGATATGTAAATTTCCAACCAAGAAATTTTCTACCAAAAAAGATGATATTTCATAAGAACGAATTTTCTATCCAAAAAGACAAATTTTGCATACATAAATCAGTTAGATTTTTGAAAAAAGAAGACTGTATAACAGAATAGTTGAATTTTCAACAAAATAGGTGAAATTTTATCCACATAGTTGAATTTTCACCATGCAAATATAAATTTTCAAACAAATACTTGAAGTTTAAAAATAAATTTCACAACCAAATATTTAATATAACCGCGAAATATATATTTTTTTAACTTGGCTATACTGTTTTCTAAAAACTCGTTAGGATTCATCGAAAGTTTCATTGACTGGCTTCTAAGCATTAGTGTATCAGTGTTTCAAGAACTCTATTCCTCTGGTCTTCACATTTTCACTGAAATTATTTTGTACTTTCGACAATTCTTTCTACTTTTCAAACATGTATCAATCAAGGTTTGTAAGACGATTCTTCCAATTTATGACATACGTTTAGCCCTATCCTGGAGTGGTTCACTCAGTCATTCAAAATTTCAACAACTAATTTTTTTCGTGTAGTTGCATTTTTAACAACAAAAAAAGGATCAACGTTTAACAAAAAAATTGAGTAGTTAAATTTTCAGTTAAAAAAGTTAGCTTTCAATTTTTAAAAACGAATTTTCAATAAAGTAGTTCAACTTTCAATAAATTAGTTTAAATTTCAACCAGGTTGAGTTCAACCAAAAAAGACGAGTTTTTAACAAAATAATTGAATCGTCAACCAGAACGAATTAATTTTCACCCAATCAGTTTCATTTTTCACCAAATTAGATCAATTTTGAAACCAACAAGACAAATTAAAAAAAAAACAGTTAAATTTTCTACAAAGAATGTTATTTTGTTACCAGAAAGGCGAATTTACAATAAAAAGCATACATTTCCAAACAAATAGTTGAATTTTCAACAAAATAGTTCAATCTTAAAACAAATAGTAACATGCTTAACAAAAAGTGATGAATTCTGAACCAAAAATATAATATCAGAATTTTTAAAAGTATCAACCATGGAGAATAGACATAAGGAGACCAAAGTAATGTAACCGAAAATAAAGAAAATTTTTGTCGTATAAAAAGGTTTACAATAATGCCCGAGTTATGGCGCTAGTGTTGCACGTAGAAAAATGGCCACCGTATATGTTGACATCTTACATTATTTACCATTGTGATTTTCATAGAAATGTATAAATTATTATTAAAACGCAGAACATTTATTTTACTTATTGCGGAATATCAGTGATACTATGTAATTGAAGTGATCCTGCACTGGACGTGGTAGGTACTTCAGATTTATTGCACGAACGTGGAAAACAATAAGTATATATAATTGATCAGTTTTCAATCTTGTACACATGTGCATACACATCACAGGACTGATATCGGACTTCCACTTGAATATACCCTAGTAGCAAGATAACTGCAGACTGGCGCAAGCTGGGCGCCAG